>JBAMCR010000001.1:0-77763 GCA_037075045.1 Mulgravea parasiatica
ACATATACATATACATATACATATACATATACATATACATATACATATACATATACATATACATATACATATACATACAATATAAGTGAAGAAAAGAGAAGACTTCAACCTCAACAGCAGCAGTAGCTGCTGCTGCATTTAAGATACACACAATGAAAGATACAAATTTAATCGTTTCCGCTGCAAATTTACTTTACTTTGGCATTTAATTCAGTTTCCGTTCCGTTTGGGTTTGGCATTGGGAAAACGCTCTATTGAGATATTTTCCAATCTTCCAATTGTCCCAGACCATCAGAAACAAAGTCAGCGCCCTTGTGTCGTTTGCATTGACTTGAAAAAAAGTTGTCTTGTAGCATTGGTTGCTTTGTTGGCCGGCAAGCAAAATACAAAATAAGTTTTTGGCTACACGAAATGGAGTACCCCCCCCCCCCCCCCTTCAGTTGGTTAAGTTTGGCAACGTCTTTCAGACTCAGATTGACCGTGAAAGCAACTTAATAATAGTACACAAAATACACGCTCGATGCGATTTTTTTTGCATTAGTTTACACAAATAACTTAATAAAATAATAATAATAATAAATTTCTAGGCAGAACCGGTCACCGGCGACTTTATAAACATTAACATTAACAATCATAAAACAAAAGAACACATAAACAAAAAAAAAACACGAAGAACAAAAACAATTTTTCTTTTTTTTTTTTTAGCTACAATTCTTAAATTTGCAAATATTATAATCAAATTAAGCTCCAATTTTAAGTACAATTATTATTATTTTAATTGTTTTGTTTTTGCTTTTTTGCTTCTTGCTTATGACTAAGCACATTCTAAACAATATATAATATGTATGCACATATGGCATGTATGTATGTATGTGTATGTAAGTATGCTGGCACAATTGAAACTCAGCAGATGATAATGGCACTTGATGTAATTTTATTCCATATATTGCCTTGTCTTATAATGAAATGCGTAAACCCGTTAAGAGAACAACAGCATTTGATAATAAACATATACATACATACAACAATTAGCCGCAATATCATAAACAACAATACAACAGCAATAGCAACAACAACAGCAACAATAACAATACAAAATAATAACATTAACAATTGCTAAGATCGTGCGAAAATGTTGGTTTATTACTACCCACAGTGGAAAAACCTCTTCAAATAACATGGAAAGCATTCCGATTACCCCGAGCGCAACTTTGTGCGGCCTTTCATATCATTTCATTTCATTTTTCTTTTTTTTCTATTTTTTTCTATTTTTTTTGTTTTGTATCGTTTCTCTTCTCTTCAATGTTCATTGCATTTTGCATTGGTGCTGCCGTTATTATTATGCATTTTGTTGCATGCACATAAAATGTGCAAAAAAAAAAAAAAAACGAAGATATTTGTATACATACATACTCGTATATCGCATGTGTATGTATGTACATATGTTTGTATAGTTTATTCAAAATGAAAGGTGCAATTAAATGCAAGATTCAATTGTTGAACACGTAGAGACAATTTAACCGATGCATGCTCATTTTTGGCTCGCCTCAACAAAAGGTCAAAAGAATCTTCACAATCAACATACATACACATACACAGACACATACATACATGCATACATTTGCACATCGAATTGTTAAGAGGGTGGATGTCCAAGGGGGGCGACCAGTTAGCCGTCTCCATTAGTTGCATATACAATTGCATATATATTGTATGTTGCAGTTGGACAAGAAGAAGTGTATGTATGTATTTTGCAATTGGCAGTAACATAAACTGGAAATAAATTGGTGCGACAGGGGGCGGGCCTAAGATCTGATTTCAGACCTGTTTCATTCGCTGCACTTCTGTTATTCGTCCAGGAATAGTCGCTAACTGGGTCGGGAGCAATGAAACGTAACTGTTTCGCATAAGTGCATCCATCCATCCATCCATCCATCCATCCATTTATCCATCGGGCACAGCGACAATCAACAACCGATTTAAAGCCTACTGCAACAGCAATTCCAACAAACGTACATAACATATGGTATAAGTACTATATATGTATATTTACTTATGTACAGTATGTACATACATACATACATACATACTCGGTACATACATATGTATGTATGCGGTAATTATTATTTTTATCACAGAATATTTTCATAAAGTTTCATTTCGTTTCAATGACTTTTAACACGGACTGATCTTTGATTGAAATCAAGAAAATAAATCAAAAGGCTTTTGCCCATGATGGATATTATCAAAATTAATCCGATAATATATTGTAATATTCATTAATTCAAAATTCATAATTATCGCGAAAAATAGAAAATAGTAAAGCCTAAATCTCGAAATATATATTTTTTGTACAGTTGTGTTTACTATATTTTTGTAATGGATATATATATAGATATATATTGTACAATATGTTAAGAATGTTTCAAACAAGCCCATATACATATGTGTTCATAATACACATGTATGTATGTACATAAGTACCATAAATATGTAAAAAAAAAGTGTATATTATACATACGTATATGTGTATGTGTATGTGTTTGTGCCTCTTGTGTCATACAATTTAATCTTTTCAAATTTTATTAATGAAACGCACGCAATGTACACTTAACAGATACATAGTTATCCACACACATACATACGTACATACGAACATACATATGCATATAAAAAATAATTAAAACAAAAACAGCAAAAATTAAATACAATTTTCAAGTTACAAAATACAATACTATGTAATCTATCCAAAGCCGGCACACGTACACACACACATACATATTTAACAACCAATATTGCGAGTATTATAGTTATATTTATTAACAATATACTTAAATAACAATAACAAAATAATACTTAATTTACTAGTTAGTATTAATGAACACATGAAAATTATAAGAAAAATGTATTAATTGCATTTAATTAAATTAAACTGGGACCACAACCACTTTTAGGTTTCCTTTTGTAAATGTTTACACAGTTTTATAAAACAATTCGAAAACATAGGCACGCTTCTTACCCCGTAAACAATTTTATATAATTTTGCACAATTAAATAACTCAAGAATTAAATTATTTATTATTAACAATTCAATAAATAAATGATGATTATTAGATTTAACTGATAAGATATAACAGTATATAACAGATACATATATGTATGTAAATTAAATTTTGAATTTCATTTAAAGAGAAATTTCTTATATACTGTAATTAAATGTTATTCCAATTCTTAGCCTGAGTACAGGGTACCAACAATTCGAGCACATTGTGCAAGAGACGATTAATTTTATTATTATTTTGTTTTTTTTTTTTTGTTTTTTGTTGGGTTTGGCCATGTGTTTGAGGTTGTTGTTGTTGTTGTTGTGTGTGTATTCATTGTTGGTTGGATAGTGAAATGTTTGTTTGTTTATCTGGTTGATTGGTTGGTTGGCTTGTGGTCTACTAAAAAAGGCAACGCATTGCGCAATTCTTTTCCTATTTGTTGTAACTCAGTGCACGTTCAGCGTTCAGGCGACTGGCCTCCAAGAATGTACGTATGTATGTATGTATGTATAGCTAAAAATACCACACGCAATTAGACAGCCAGCACCAAGTACTGAAAACAGCAGCCAGCCGCCACAAACTTCTAAAACAGACGGCGCACCATTATGTATGGCCCAACAATCCAAAGACTGCGTAAACTTTTATGTATTGTGGGCCAACTTCGAGGCAAAAAAAAAAAAAAAAAAACAATGAGGGAACGTCACTCACTGGGAGTGGCCTCATAACTTACGCCAAGTGCCCAATATACCAGTGCGTGCAAATGGCCAACAGAATGGAAATGGAAATGGAAAGAGCAGGCATCCATTTTAAATAAATACATACTGGCAAATAAATACTACAATATAGATAAATATATATATATACATTGTATATATAGATATCTGCTTCAAGTATTGTTTATTAATTATACCAAAACCTGTTTTAAATTCATTGTAAATTCAACTATAACAACAAAAAACCCATCAAATTAAACGCGTTGAATCTTATTAGCAAACGTATATTATATTAAACTAATATTTTATGATAAATGTACAATAAATATAGTCAAAATAAAATATCTTTTAACAATCTCGTTTAAAATAACTTACAAAAAAATCTGCGGTTTATGAAAAAGCTTTTGTCCATTGCAACATAAAAATCGAAACAAAATCCAAAAAAAAATTAAAGCCAAATAAAATTTTATTATATCTGATACCAAATGTATTATATATGTACAATATGTACATACATACCTACAAAGGTATGTACTTTTATCGAGAATTCTTATCACAACAGCAAGTTGAGTCAAACTCTCTAATTAGTCAGCTTTAAAACTTTGTTAAAGATGATTTTCTTCTTATCAAAGTAAATTTATAAATCAGTTAAAATGTATGTTTAGCAAAGAATATTGTACATAATATATTACAATAAAGTAAAAACAAAAAAAATCAACAAAACAAAAAAAAATAATAAAGAAATAAAGAAAGAAAATAACGAAGCAAATCAGTTAATTGTTTTAAAGTAGCGAGTGTTTCCCAGAGTGACAGCTAAAATACATTCAGAGACAGGTGTTTGTATGTGTGCAATTGTACGGCGTGTGCTCATCTCAAGTGCAAATATTGATAAAAAAGACTATAACAAATAAATACAGATACAGATACTAATACATATGCAGATACAGATACAACTACAGATACAAATACAGATACAGATACAGATACAAATACAAATACTCGCAATATTTAATGTTATACTTTGTGGTGCGGGGGTAATGGGAGTGCGGGAGTGAGCAGCTGGTTTGTGGAGCCCATATCAGGCAAGAATGCAAACAATGCGAAAGAGACTGAAATGAAAGCAGCTCCAACAACAAACAATCAACGGATTTGTTTATTAATTGACGTCAAAGGCTTTTTTATAACCCATCACAGAAAGATACAACAACTTTGTCAACAATTTAGCACAGTTTCATCGTAACTCTCTGGCTCGATTTTATATAGATGACGCTTTCTTTTCTTCTTTAACGCGCAAAATTGGGTACTAATATTAAAAAAAAAAAAAAAATACACAGACTTCCTGTTTATTATATTTAATCTTAGTTTAAATTTACAATTCTTATCACAACGGTTCTGTTTCGGTTTTTTTTTTCTACGCTTTAAGAATTTAAATATAGCAAATAAATATGATGTATATAAATACCATAACTAACTATCATTAAACAACAATTTAGAGATTCTTGGAGCATTTTACCTGCGTATTTTAATTCTTTCTTACATACCCCAAACAGGAGTTAATATATGTTAGTTCCATAATACATATGTACATACGTATGTATGTAATAGATTTGGATTTCTTAATAAGCACATCTAATCATAATTAATTTAAAATTAACTCTAGATAGTTATGTATTAGTTAGATTAAATAGAAATTATAATTACATTAAATTAATAAATAAATAAATATAAATAAATAAATATCGGGCATATTTAATGGGTTTTAATTTATCTAAATAGAAAGCTAGTTAGATATTTCTCATAAATTAAAATTATGCATATTGTTTTTAGGTAGAATACTCATTTCATTGTGCTGTTGATTGCGTTACACTCAGCATCAGCATTAGCATTAGCATAAGCATTAGCATTAGCATCAGCATCATATCTTCGTGATAACTCTGAAGATCAGTGAAATTGCGGAGCTGTCCAAGTTCAAGGTAGAAAAGCAGACGTAAACGGACAAACAATAACAAAAAAAAAAAACCAACTCCCAATCAAAATGACAACACAACCAACTGCATAAGTATGTGTTTATTTACATACATATGTACATAAGAGTGTACATATATATATATATATATTTGTCTGTATGTATGTACATATGTACGTGTTTGAAACCGTGCGTGCTTATCTATGTACATATACAGGCACACATACATAAATATGTATATGGACAATATACCATACTATACGGTGCACATGTGTGTGTGTGCATTATCTACAATATTTACAGGCGCGAGGTTTGCAGCGTTTTGTGAGTCATTTACCTGTTTATCTGTGAGTAAATACTCGTACACACGTATGTATGTATGTATGTACATACGCCCTCAGATGAATAGACGTTTTCATGACATCTAAAGATTTACACACATACTTATACATACACATATGTGCATGAGTATATTAATTTTAAAAATTCATACTGTATGTATGCACATATTTAATATGCATATGTATGTATTATATATGAAATTGCATTTCAAGTTTGCAGTTGTTCATTAAAATTATAGTTAGAACATATATACATACGTGCACACACATAGTATACATATGTATGTATATATATATATTTATTCGCCATTTGTATTCATAATTATAAACACACAAAGCACAAAATGGGAGAGCGAACGAAAAAAAAAATTAAGAGAGTTATTTGAGCAGCTTTTTGCGATTTTGTCACGAATCTCATATTATGCTAAAATTTAGCGCTGATTTCTCAACGACATTCAACCATGAAAAACAAACAAACAACAACAACAGCAACAACAAAATACAAAATACATCAACATAACCATGGGCAAAAAACAAAATTTTTTTTTATTTATTTCACATAGTATACGCGCAAGAATGCGACAAAGAAGAACAAATTAATCAAATTTGCGCTCGAAGCGCCATAAGCTAAGCGTAGAACAGCTAATCAGAATCAAAAAAAAAATCGCATAAGAAATTTTGCTTGACCACGACATACCCTAGACCAACCTCGGAAATGCCCCAACACACAAATTGTATGTATAAATATAGTATGTATACATACGCAAAAAATGTATTTATATTTCATTTTAATGAATATTTTTGATTTCTTTTCAGAATACTTTGTATATAAGGAGAGGAGGAATCGAAGTAAACGAAGTACTCGAAGAGGTCGAGGATCTCTTTTGCTGTGAGGTCAATTATACATTTTGCGACATTTTTATAAAACTCTATATAGGATGGGATAATCTGAGAAAAGACAATTATTACTGTTTAGTATAATAATTTGTTTTTTTTTTCTCAACACGCGTGATGAGTAAGCAATGCATGAAAAAAAAAATAAAAATGACACAAAGCGGATGAAAAAGGCAAAAAATAATATACATATATAAAGATGTATGTATATAAAATATAATCTTATCAACAGAAATCACTGATACTAAGCTCTAAATAGCAAACAAAAAGAGAAACCCGGGAAAACTAGCAGCGCAGCAGTGGCAGCAGCTGACCGCACACACACACAGTCAGAGCGAGCTCTGTTAGGGCTGTCGCGTTGCATACAGAAAAAGTGAAATTTTGAACAAGATGTTGAATAGGTTACAATGGTTTTCACCACAAACACTTTTTTTAAGTCTGCATGTAGTAGGTATGTGTCATATATATACATACATACATATATTTATGACGGTATGTTGTTATTCTTATTGTACAATAACAGGTAAGAAATAGACTTATCGTATTTATTCAGCGCAATTTAAACACTAAACAGCATTTAAACATTGTCCAATTGGTTATAGAAAAAACTTAGAAGCACATACACACACACAAACATATACAAACGCACATTGTCATTAAACAAGTTTCTTTTAAGTGTACACTTAAGCCGTTTCCCATTTGGCTCTTCCCGAAACCCATACATCTGATTAGAAAATGTTATTTATGCAACGGCATTTACAAGTGTGACCAGCTGACAACAAATGAAGGAGCGAGCGGAAGCAAGAGAGAGGGAGACAAAGAGCATAAAGTGGCACCTGCACTTACCAGTTACACTGCAATGTGTTGGACTCCACATAGCGTTAGCACCCCTTTTATTTTCTTTTCTTTACAAGCGACGCACTATATATGTTTCGGTAATAAATTCAAGGAGCTTCTTGAAGGGCGGGGACTGTGCCTTTTTTCACTAGCGCGCATTAATATTTAAATGGACAATAGCAATAGCTAATTGAACACATATATACACACACTATTCGACGCGACGCGTTTTTGTAAAATTTGCAACACAGAAAAAAAAGTAACAGTTAGCAGAAGGCATCCAGCTTACAGTCGGGCGCACCGCAGCTCTATTGTTTGTGATGTCTGAAATGGAACTGGCAATCGATGCTTCACTATCGATATGATCGATGCTGAGTTTCTTTTTGTTTTTGACATTCTCGTTTTGGTATTAAAAAATACTTTAAGAATATGGTCACCCATAATTTACTTCTGCTTCAACGATAAACGATAAGCGATATATTGAAAAAAAACAGTCAAAGACAATGAAGATTGTGAAATTCTTTATTTAAATTATAATATTTTAATTTATTTTTAATTTCCTTCTACATTATAAAATTTATATTAATTAAAATAACATAAAATAGACTGTGAAATTGCAAATTAATATGCACTTTAAAACCACAAGCCCTTTTTAGATACAATATTGGTTTATATCAACAGGTCTAAAATTTTGAAATCTTGTATATTAAAATTTTTTTAACGCAAATAATTTTAAAACCGCACAGTGATAAATATCGATAGGACCGCACACAAGCCAACATCGATAAACCGATTGCAGGCAAAGCATTTTGATCGCAAACAAAATTCAGAAATAATTGTAGCGTTATTTTTTCCGTAATATTTTGTTTAAACAGTTTTTCATCGTTTTTACTGTTTGTGCTCTTTTGTTTATTATTATTTATTATTTATAATGGAGCCTATGACTCTCGGCAGTCCTGTAGGCAGTCCAGGCAACAATCAAAGCCAATATTTGCCGCCATTTTTGATGGGCGACCCGCAAGCAATAGCGCCTCATAATAACACTCTTTCACCAAAGCTGGGGTGCTACAATGTAAGCTTTGGTAAGTATTTTTAAAAATAATTATACAAGTAAAACAAATAAATATACAAGTAAACCTTATAATACACCAGCCGACTCACCCACAACCATCAAAACGCCACAGGAAGCGGGATACAATAATCGATCAGCTCTGGGCTCACGTTCCCTCTTTGTTGGAATGGGTACACCGGGCAGTGGTAGTGCTGCTGGCGCTAGTGTTGGTATCGGTGGTGGGGGAGGAGTAGCCAAGACCAGTCATCAGACCGGACCACCCACTCAGGGATTATTTGAGACACTACGAAATGAACAAATGGGCGGAACTCCACAGCGTTCGCATTTGAGCATGTTGCAGACATCGCATTTGAATAACTCGCACTATAGCCTAAATCAAAGCTATCATGCCCCAGCAAATGATTCGTATTACACTACCAATGCACCCAACGCCTCAATGCGTGCACTTTGCTCACCGCTCGCGACCCATTTGTCTCCGATGTCACAGACGCGCTGCAGTGACTTCTGGGTAACAATCTTTGGCTTCTCCCCAGGAGCCAGCTCAATGATATTGCAACATTTCACGATATGCGGTTCAATTGTTGATGTGGTGTATGCTCCTCAGAATGGCAACTGGATGCATGTACGTTACGCTTCACGTATCGAAAGCGATAAGGCGTTAAATTACAATCTTAAGATAATTGCCAATAACGTGATGGTGGGCGTTACCAGATGCACGGATGCCACTATTGTTGATAAGGAGAATAGCGACAAACAGGTCGACACCAACGCAGAATTGTCCAAGTTAAAGATTCGTTCACTTACTCAACAATCGTACGACGTGGCCCACGAGGAGTCTCAAGTCTTATCTGACAATAATGCACCCCAGAAGAGCTCGGAATTAATGAACAAAGCACTTGATCTCCTATTTGGTTGGTTATTGTAACACCAAATTGTAAATAATAAAAGCGATATGTTTGTTGTTTGTCCAGTTGTTTTTTTGGCGAAAAACAGCTCAGGACTTTACTTTTAATAGCAACATAAAATCCTAATGAATACATTTATAAAATACGATCAATTTATATTATATATATATATATAGAAATAGAAATTGGTATTGGTATTATTCTTGCTCCGTTTTAAACTTTTATATACGACGCTACCCAACCTCACACTATTTATTCTACTTTTTGCTTAGATTAGACATTCTATTTGGGCTCCACCTGCGCTGTCTCCAAATCTTTCATCTTAGGATAGCTGATGGAACGGCTATCGAGCTTAGACTGTGCCCATAGTATTAGCTTAAGAAGAAACATCATTTTTGGCGTCGAATCCTCGCTGTGCTCGCACCTCAATATAGCTGAGTTTAGCTCACTGGCAATCTTTTGTCTATATGATTGCTCTAGTAGATCAGCAAATGGGCTTTCCTGTGGCTTTTCAAATGCCAACAATGCTAGCGTCCTTTCTAGCTCAAATCTAATCTCCTCACCAGACTCGGATAACTTTGACTGAGCAAATGCCAAAGCCTCCTCCACCTTGCCAGCCCTAATTAGCTCGATTAGCTGCAATTGTTGCAAATGGAATAGTAAATAGAGCTCGCTGCCCAGCAACTCAGGATGCAGTTGATTCACTAGATGCGTGGCCTCCTCTATACGACCAGCTTGCACCGCCTCCCTTATCAATATACGGTCATCCAAGCTGCTTAGTTCGACGCTAGGTTCAAGCTCAGCTTCATGTTGAAACTTTTCTGCAGCCTCTTTAAAGCCCTCTGAAAACGAAAACATAGTATAAACCCTATATACTAATATCGACACATGAATATAATAAATGTGCTTACCTGTCACCAAATAGTTCATAATAAGGCGATTCATGTCTGCCTGTTTGAATGGGAACTGCTCTAATCGTTGTAACCATTCCTCTTTTGTGATGGCCTCGCTTTTCTCATTGTAGCTCATTTTCTTGTTTTTCCGTATTTTGCCAATTTTGAGGCCGTTATTTATAACCGTTGCGAATGCGTAATGAATAATGAATTATTATCTATTAATTATTTACTATTTGCTATCGCAAATACACAACAACTACAAACGTATATATATATATATATATATATTTATATTTTAATATAGTTTGTTTTCGGACAAAGCCAATGCGCCGTCACCTTGATGCTAACGATGAGCTTACTTTATTCAATAACTAAACGATAAATCTCACTTTAATATCGATATTTGGCACGATAATTAAGTAATTGCACGGAAATGTGTGTAAGTGCCGATACATATATGTGCATCAGTATTTGCCAACATTGCCGACAACGGTATATATATGTACAAATATTGCTATTGCAATGGCCGTAACGTGCATTTATCGGTTTCGATTATCGACACAGACGCGTGCAAAGTAATAATGTTCGCACTATCGCTATCACGTTGTCTATTACTTGACGCATTAGGTCAACAAACAAAAAGAAGGTATTCTGGGGGTTTTCGTTGCACCAGTTGCCAAAAGGTTTCATAATCAAATTAACAACGTAGTGACTAACACCATGGTCTTCAAATGCCAGGAGGATAGTTTCCTTAAACAGGCAAGTTAAAAACGGACTGTAATAAAACGGAACGAAATTGTGAATCCCCTTAATTGTAGTTTAAGACGACAATTGTCTCCTGTGACAATGCAACGCTCGAGTGGAACGATGACAATTGCAATGCCACAGAATTGCGTAATATACGCGGCTTTAATGTCATATGTGAGGACACCATACTGTTCCCAGAGGGCGGCGGTCAACCCTGCGATTATGGCACCATCAACGGTTATCCGGTGCGCAGCGTTTTACGTAAAGGCAACACAGCTGTTCACTTTGTAGAATCATCGAGTAGCTTTGAATTGGGTGCTGAAGTGCAGCAGCGTTTGGATTGGACGCGTCGTTTGGATCATATGCAGCAACATTCCGGCCAGCATCTGATTACGGCGCTCTTTGATCGCGAATTTAAATATGATACAACATCTTGGTCTTTGGGTGCTACTGTATCATACATACAGCTGAGCACGCCGCATCTGATCAGCCGCGAATCCTTAGATCTGATTGAACGTCAGGCAAATGAACTAATACGCGAGGGTCGCGTTGTCAGTGTTCTGCTGGTTGATCCGGAGGTTGCAAACGATTTCCAGGATGCACGTGCCCCACGTGGCCTGCCAAAGGATCATGAAGGTCTCGCACGTGTTGTACGCATCGAAGGCATTGAATCCAACATGTGCTGTGGCACCCACGTCACAAATTTGTCGCAGCTCCAGTGTGTTAAACTATTGTATGCAGAAAAGGTCAAGTCAAATGTCTTGGTATACTTTGTTGTCGGAGAACGCGCCCTACGCAAGCTAGGCGAGGTCTTCCAGCGCGAACAGCAGCTCACTATTGCACTTAAGTAATACATTACATACTATTCATTCATCGTTCCATTGTTATCCGTGTGTAACAATTCCTTTTAACATCTTTCCACAGAGGCTGTGCGGATCAACATTTGGATCTGGTGCAGAAATTACAGCAGAACGTGAAATCTACGCGCAAATCGTTCCAACAATTGCTTAAGGATTTAGCCAACACAGAGGCGGAGCGTCTAGAGAATTTGCCGAAAGCAATGCGCCCCAAATATTTTATATTGCATCGACGCGATGGCATTGAAGTTGACTTCATCAATACATTTTTGCGCAATGCCCCCGAGGATATTTTCTATTTCTTAACGGTAGCCGAAGGTGTCTCAGCTGGTAACGCCGCTAAGGGGCACATGGTGCTGCGCGGCGACTCGGCATTGGTGCAGCAATTGGGACCTCAATTCCTCGAGTTACTCGAGGGTAAAGGCAATGGTAAAGAGAACAACTTCCAAGGTAAAATCAACAATCTGGCCAAACTGCAGGACTGCGCAGCGCTACTTGAAGCGCACTTTAAGCCAAAGAAGACATTGGTGGAGCCCGCAACCGCCTCGTGATAAACAAAAAAAAAAACTTACATATGTATTTTTTTTTTTAATAAATAAACTTCATAGAAAATGTTTTGAAGCAACATTTTAAACAGATCGCGTCCTGATTTAAAAATCTGAAAACTTTTACTATGCCAAATACTACGTATGTATATAAAAAGAAAAAAAACCATATACATATAAATAAAATAATCCAACAATACGTCCAAGGCTACCTGAACATTGCAGTACAAATATCAAAGATATTAAATTAAAGGATTTGTATGCGGATTAAGGATCGTCCAAAAACGCGAATAAGTATGCCTATGCACGGGCAAAACGGGCGAGTTTTCTCCTCCGAAAACTAAATATTACAAAATGCATAAAAATAAATTAATCTTTGTTTTTTGTACGTATATAGTATTATGCATCCATAGATACTACAGTTATTTACAAATAATTTGTACTATAATAATTTTTGATGTTATTTTTTTTCTTTCATTTTAAAGCACAATTTACGATATAAAGTAACTAAAACAAAAAGTTAACAGTCGAGTTGATCCCGCGATTCCCTCGGACGCATCATCAAAGATAGTTTATATCGTAGTTGCGCATCTTCCATTTCAGGCGCCAGAACTCATTCCAGAAACCCACGTCGATAATGCGTTCGTGAAAGTTTAAGAAGTTGACTGTCGTATATTCACAAATTGCCGGATAGGTGCAATCTTCCTCATCATACAAATCAACCCATAATAGCGTACAGATGCCCAGCGAAAGCATTCGCAACTTTTTTTGATTTATTGCACGCTCCAGCATAATCAGATAATTCGCCGATTCCGAATTTTGTTGAGCCGGCGGCAGAGTTACCATGCGATTTGTTTGCTTGCGCAACAATGTCATGAATGCTACTTCATCGGGATTATTTAGGGCGGTGTAGTACAGAGCTACTATACCTGTACCAACCGCCAGCGCTCTTTTGGGTTTTGTATATGATTCCCTTGCAACACCTATAGCCACTTCGGTATAATCATGCATGAGTCCTCTCCAATAAAGTACCCATTTCTCTACGAACGTGCCCTTGAGTCGGTCCGGCAGCGTGAATTTCTCGCTCAGATGCAATCGCAGCGCAGACAAACGACTGTTTACACCAAGCAAACGCATCGTGCGACCCTATAAAAGTCATTTTAATTATTGTTTATGCAATATACATTTAGAATTTACACACACGCTTAGAGCTCAAGAGAATTTATCGAAGTATCTCACGGCAATGTCTTGACAAATGGGATTGTCGTAGTTGCTGTTATCGATATTTTTGTTAGCCACAATGTTTGCCAAAATAATTTTTAATTTATAAAAAAAAAGCGAGATTTACAATTTATTATATAAATATAATATAATAAATAAATAACACTTATTAAGTATTCAAAAGCATCATGCTTACTTAGTGAGATTTCTTTAGACAGATTGTGTAGCATATTTAAATCAATAGTCAAATATCGATTACTTAAGGAAGTAAATACTACTCGATAGTTACCGTTGCTGGAACTTCGATGAATCGATATCAATAACAAAAGCGCAGTTGTTTTGACGCGCGTATCAAAAAATTGCATAAAAAACGAAAAACAAATGTAATACTATTGAATTTGATAAATGCTGTGGTTAATCGCCCGTATGTGTGTCGCGTTAACATCTGATTCATACCCACGTCACATACTAACTAAACAGTATTCGACACAACACACATCGTCTGCTTTGAGTTGTGTTGCGTTGCGCGGTTCGACAACCACAAAAATTGTATTTATCAAAAGCGCCATTGGTCTGAGAGCTCGCATTTCATTGTCTCGGTAACAAATGCCGTCTGCTATTTAGTGCAACTGGCTAAAAAACACCGCGTGACGCTGTAGTGAAATCTTAAAAGAAGCCCTAAATTGCATGCATATGCATGTATGTATGCATGTATGTACATACATACATAATAAAAGCTGTCAATTAAAAATCAAACTTGTTGCTCACAGTTGAGCACAACATTGTGAAACTCCGTCGAAGACTCACAACACAAACACAAACGAAAACAAAAATAAATAATAATAAAAAAAAAGTAGAAAAAAAAACTAAACTAAATACAAAAGAAACAATCCTTTGCCAAACTGGAGAAGTGGAAGAGAACGCGCAATTCCACTAAAAAGATGGATCAACGCCAGCATAGTCCAGCGGGCTATCCATCAGCTGCAGCCTCAGCTGCTACAACGCAAAATCCAGATAAACCAACGATTCTGGAAGGTATTACAAAGCAAATTGTTTATATACAGTCAATCAACTATGTACATAGATGATCTACTATTATACATATTTAAGTATAGTATGGTACATAAATAAACGTATGTACATACATAAATGGCACACCAACCGATTAAAACATGTACATATGTACGCAAGTACGTAAATACATGCATACATATGCAAATATACGAGATGCGTTTCAAAAGTATCCACATAATTAAGCTCACTTCAATAGCGTCTAATCATTATTTATCACAAGGTTAAATGCAACAAAAACCTTTTTGTTTTCAATAATAAAAGTCAAGACTATGTTAGAAATGTGTATTTAAAATCACGAAATTAAATATGTAATATTTATTGATTATTTGAGTCCGATGAAGATTTATGCACATACACACATTGTATTTGTAAAATAATATTCAATTTCAACAATACTAAAAACAAGTACTGTGAATTCGACACAGATGATTAAACTTATTGGAAAATAAAGAAATTGCATACGATATACTATATAGAATATAGAAGACGTTATTTTCCACTACATCACCATGTGGGAACTGTTTACTGTATGGTGATTAACCGTATATTGTAATTTTTTTGCTGTTTTTTTTTATTCCGTTTACCTATTGACAAACAATAATAAAAAAGTGTTTGTGCTTAAAAAACAATTGCTTCACAAACATCCCTCGTATGTGTGCATGTGTATGTATGTATGGCTCTAGTGGTTACTTTGTCTGGGCGTTTGTTATTGTTACTTTTGTTTTTTTATTTTTTCATGTGCGCATCTATGTATGTATGTATGTGTGTGTTTGTTTCATGGGCGCCCCTTTTATCAGCTCCAGAACAGAGTTCAAGCTAAAAGCATTCACAATGGCCAACAAGGCGCCAAGGCACCAAGGCTTTGCTCCTGCCACGAACTGAGTTTATAAATATAATTACGCATTAAGGGATACAATATATTTTTAGCAACAAGGCTTTTTAATGAATGTAACATCTACACATGTATGTGTGTGTTTGTACCAGGTACATATGTATGTGTACGTGACCTGTTGATTGAGCTATCTTTATTGGCTCGCACCTTATGGCCCAGTTTCAATTGTAACATGGCTTTCAGCTTAAGCCCAATGAATGGATAACATTATTCAGCTGCTTAGCTAGTCAAAATTAATGTTTCGCATTGATGACACCTCCCCCAACAGAATTGTCCATTAGAGATAAGAGTCCGTCTACCATAATATACTACATACATATACACATACATATGTATATACATACTAGTATGTTGATGTTATTTTTATTTAAATTCATTACAGATAAATATTTCGTATTTATTTGTGTTGCCTGATAACAATAATCTGTATATATACACATGTGTATATGGTTTAGCAAAATATTTACATACGTACCATACTTACGAAATACGCACCAATCAGATAACTTAATTATCTGCAAAGTTATCTAAATTTAAACAAACTCTCTTGAAATGCCTATTAAAAAGTTGCTTAACTTCTTAACAAGTTTGTACCATAAACAAAAAAAAATAACAACAAATCGTGTTGTCATTTATGAATCACTCACTAATCATTTTTTTATTATTATTATTATTTTTTGTTTTTGTTGTTGTTTTTTTGCATGTACTCATAGAATATGTAAATTATAGTATTAATTAGAGCTGCAATAATAAAAGTTTTTCCACATATTTTTCAACTTTGATAAAGGGTGTCCCATGTGTGCAAATGTTGGCATAGTATTTAATTATTTATTTAATTTAATTATTAAATATAAACAATAAAAACATATATGTATTGAAAGTCACAAGATATATCTATTTATTTATGTATTTCCTTAAGCCAATCGATCTCTTGTGATTATGCACCTGAATGATTTATCTTCCAGATCAGGATAACCTTTTGTTTTTTTGTCAGTTGCTTGAGACTTTATGTTTAGAGAGTTTTTAAACCCAAAACAAATCTAGCATCGTTACAATGGACTATACAAAATATAATTTTAATTGTAATTGCAAATGTATTTATATAATTTATGTATATAATTGATGTATTTATGTTTTGTTTTATAGGCGTACTGAACAATCTATTTGATAGTCTGACAGACAAGGATGAACAGGTACGTCAGGCCATGCAGCAGGCGGTTGTTAAGATATTGGAAACGCATCCACTGCGAGCCACAACCATACTGGCTGATTATCGGGCCAATAACGCAAAGCTGAGTGAACAAGCCGTCTCTCAGCTGCTGATGTAAGTACACATTCATCCATATGGAATATGTTCAATTAAAACTAATTAATAATTTAATATTTGTATTAAATAGTTGCATTCAACGTGTGGTCAGTGGAGATAATTCGCTGCCAACGGCAGCTAATGAGAAATTAATTGCAATGGCTCTAGAAGAATTGACGCGTCACGTCGATCAGCATGTACCATCGATACAGGATCCCGCACTTCAGATACTTGTGCTTATCGGACGGACCAATGATTGCACCCTAGTCGTTGAGTCGCTGCAGGCTCATAACAGCACCACAAGCAATGTGCCCCACTTTATGCTAATGCAGTGCCTCGGCCAACTGGCTATGGCGAATAATGCTGGCGTGGTGCCCCACATTAAGGCAATATTGGCACGCAGCTTGCCGTATTTGGGTGGCATTAGGCAGGATCATGTTAAACTGGCGTATGCTTATGCAATTGGACGCTTTAGCGAAGCATTGCTAGAACATGGAACAAATACAGCTGACGGCGAAACAAAAGCATCCGCAAACTGCGCCACCGAAATATGCGTTGCCTACGATATGCTCTTCAATCAATGGCTGCAATCGCGTGAACCGAAGGTTTGCATGGAAATACTTCAAGCGCTTTCCAGCATGTATCCGCTATTGCCAACGGATCGCATTATGGATCAGGCACCGCGTCTGGTGCCTCAAATATTAGCTCTTTACCGCCGCAGTGTGGATCGGAATGCGGTTACCCAATTTTTATGCTCAGTACTGAAAACGAATCTGTCGCTGCATCCCCAGGTGTTGGATGGTGTTATCGATGCGTTAATAACGCATCTATTTGATCTGGTTTGCGTATATCCAGACTACGAGAAACCGCAAACAGTCAAAGGCCATTATGAGGTATTACGGTGCTTTCATCTATTGGCTAGTAATTATGCGGCCAAAATAATGGACACGCTGCTTATCCACTTGCGCAACAATAGCGAACGAGAGCGCATTAAGTCGCTGCTCATATTGACTCATCTGCTCAATGCCTGTTCGGTACAGATTGAAAATCGCCTCCAAGCTCTCATCGAATGTCTGAAGCAGTTAATACACGCGGAGCGTAGCGTTAAAATGAAATTAACTTTGCTTAAAACAATTGTTGCATTGGCCCAAAAATCGTTGATACGTGACAAGGAGTTCGTTTGGTTTGTTGTGCGTCACAGTTGCAAGTATAGCAAGATTAGCCAAGAGCATGGCTCACTGGAGGAGCATGCAACGCTGGTGCTAAGCTGTGAAAATGCTCTATTTATGCTTGCCTCAACAGTTGGGACACTGGATGAGCTGCTCAAACGGGAACTGCTCAACTATTTCGTGCTACTCGACTACACGGATATTTGCGGTAATCTGGCGAAATGTTTAGCCAGTCTCTTTGCTAAATCACAGCATATTGAATACGATATCGCCAGCGATGATGAGCAGCAGCCATCGCCAGCAGGTGGTGGCGATGTGGCAGGCGTTGAAGATCGGGTGGTGATTAAGCGGGGCAAGGTAATCGTGCCCAGTGCAGAAAGCATATACGCCCGATGCCTTGCACTGCTCGGTAATCAGCAATGCATTAAAAGAGCATCAAATATACTTAGCTTCCTCAAGTACTATTATCCCCAGCTAAATCCAGTATTGGAAGAATTATGGGAACGTCTCATCTCCGATATGTTGCTCCAAATCAATAAACCCCAAGCGTATCTGCAGCAATTGCACAATTTTGTGCTCGAAACGAATGAGTTCCTTAGCACACGCGATGAGCATTTCGCTCAGCGTTTGGCTAGCAAGTTGGCCGATCAAATGTATTTGTATCCGATGCAATTGCCGCACTCTGACTGGCAGCTGCCGGATTTGAGCGCCGAACGGGGCATGCTACTTCAGTCGGTCGCCTTGACACTCTGCCAAGTGACGGACGTCGCCTGCATACACACCAAAATTGATTTAATTGTGACAACGGCAAGGCAGGAACGTTTAGATAAGCACATCAAGCATGCTGATTATGAACGGCGCATTGAGCCATGTGCTCGGGCCTTGGGCTATATAGCCAGGCAGCACTTAGCGCATGTTATCAAAAAGTTAGCCGAATTGGCCCAAATGGGCGGTCGCAAGCATTCAACTGGATTTTTTAGCAATCTGCACTTTATTAAGGATACTCATAAGGAGCTGGAAAACTATAAAACCAATCTTTTGGTTGTCAAGGCTTTCGGACGTATCATGGATGAAGCAGATCCATTACAATCATTGCAACATTTAGACGATGCCATGCTTAATTTCCTAATGATACAACTTGGCGGTCACAAAGATCAGACAATAATGTCGGCAATCCTCCAAACGTTGCTTAGCATTTGTAATCAACTGATTGTTACCAAAGAGCAGCTACCAGCTCCGCTCAAGCATCGCAAGCAAATTATGGAGACAGTCTTTAGCATACCCATTGAAGCACCCTTCCATGATCTGCCCCTTTTGCCAACCATCTTAAAGCTAGGCACCGACTTTATACGCATCGGTAAGTACAAGCAGCAGAGCATTCAGGGATTACGTAAATGTAAATCCCTGAATATGGACAATTGTCCGGGACTGCTCTCTTCAATAACCATTTTAAATAGAAGTTGAATTTATGGGTTTTTGTTTTTTGCAGGTGGCTCAGATAGCGCCGAGTGCGTGGATGGGAGCATTATCTTTGAGATTGCGTGCAAGAATTTCTTTGGATGTGCCAAGCAGCTCAAGACGAAATTCGATTCGCAAGAGGAAGATGAGCACAATAGCTTTTTGGCCAAACATCTAAATGAATCGCTGCCACAACTGAATGCTCTAGTGCGCGTGATTGTTGAGCTCGATCCGTCGCCGTCAACGTTGGATTTAATCATTGGAATTCTGGAGTCCTGGATGCGTGATAAAAACTCAGAGGTGCGCATCTGTGCCAGTCATGTGCTTAACAATACCCTTGAGGTGTACATCAAGTCTATGAAAATTGGCGGCTGTGAGGCACCCTCCAAGTTCAATCAAACCGGCCAAATGCTGGGCAAGATTGTGCCACGATGCATCGACTCCAATGGCACAGTACGTCAAGTATCTGTTGACATTTTGCAAAAGACGTTGGAAATTGCATGTATCTATGAGACTCTGACCATAGCTAGCCTTGATAGCACTGCCGAATGGCTCAAGGAGATCGAATCCATTAAGGAGCACATCATAACGGACGAGCCCAAACAGATCTATAATCTAGCTGGCGATATTGCTAAGATTATAGCGCAACGTATATCAAGTTTTCAATATCTACAGTTTTGGTAAACCGCATATTATTTATTGATTATATCATAATCATTTAAAGTCATTATCAATATCTCTTTTTATATTTTAGTAAAACTTTATTGCAATCATTGCGTGATCCCGAGCAGAGCTCCACCATTGGCGCTAGCGTAGTGCTCAAGTTCTTTATACAGCAAAAGGGCTCAGAGCTATTTCATGCTATACCTGATTTGGTCAAGGACAGTCTGGTCGCTCTGCAGCTGTGTGACGTACCGCGCGCCAAGTCGGGCGTACTTAAAGCCCTTGTGGCCCTAACCCAACATCATCCGAAACTTGTCTGCGCTGAAATGCTCCAGCAGCCTCTGCCATACGATGAGAATCTCATTGAGTATTGGCATCTGGTTTGCAATGATACGGAGTTGACTGGCCTAATGCTGGACAATTTTCTGCAGCTACTAAGCGGTGCCTCTCTGCAGGAGCTGCACGAGACAAATGGCACATCAAACGAACGCCAAAGATTGGCCACTGTGCCACCGTTTGCCATATTCTGTGCCTTGCACGAGATGCTGCCCTGCAAGGATATACACGATGTGAGTGCCCAGAAAACAAATGCATGAATTCAAATTTTAATTATTGATTTACTTTTTTTGGTTTCTCTCTATCGTGTCCAGCAATTACAGCAAAGATTTGCGGATATGTTCACCATGTTATTGACTTCACTATCGAGCTATACTAATCTAAGTGCACCAATGCCCATAGCGTCATCGACGAGTCCCAGCACGTTGAGTAAATCATCCAGCAAGCATGGCTCTGCGCCCAACAAGGACCTAATCAAACTGAATCCATGTCAAATAGCTCTAGAAACGTTTCAGGCGTTCCTCAACAATCTGGAAATGGAACAGATTGCCACAGTGCTAACGGTTAACACACAATTAGCAAATAGCACAGATTGGCAAATCTATATTGAGCTACTCACTCCGATGGCCATCGGTTTGGCAAATCAATTGCAACTGAACAGCCCGGCCATGCGCCAAGTGATTAACTCGATGAGCAAATATGTTGCCTCGCCGCACGATGGTCAACGCGTTGCAGCAATTGGACTATATTCGCGCCTTGTGCCGCTGAAGCCATGCGGTGAGATGGCCAGCAGCATTATGCTACATCTTAGCGGAGCTTTAAGCGATCCCAATGCTGTTGTGCGTGGTCTCAGCCTACAGGGTTTGGGCTATGTCGGCCAACTGGGCGAACATGAGGCGCCACGCTATTCGGAGTTGGCCATACAGGCTCTGCTTAAAGGCGTTGACGAGACTGTAGGCGATTGCCTAATCAATATACCGTTAGAGAGCATGCGAGGATTATCACGTATTTTGCAAGCACTGCCCAGCGATCGTGTTGAACCCTTTCATGTATCATTAGCCATAAGGATACGTCCTTTCCTTGGCAGCTATTCAATGGAAATGCGCGAGGCAGCCATTATATTATTTGGTGATCTATGCGAATCAAAGCACGATGATGGCAATAGTTCACCGACCTCATCGATGGAAGCGTTGCGGGAGCAGCTCGTTGCCAATCTCTTTCCAATTCTGTTGCATTTAAGCGAGAGCGAACCGACTATTTCGAACGCCTGTAAGGACACACTGCGTCGCGTTTGCCGCCTGCTCCGCTCGGTGCGCGTCAACGAGATGGCGCAGCAACAGTTTGGCAGCGATACGGATTTAAATCAGCAATTCCAGTATAACAGTTTTGTCGTGGAATTCGTTAAAGTCATTGTAAGTGGAATAGTCAATAATAACTAATTACATTAATAGGATTAAAGGGATTGCATTATTATTATTATTGTTGTTGAAACTAAAACTATTTTTCTTTTTTACAAATTGATTAATTGTGATTTTTCGAATTTATATATATACATATACATATACATACAATTTTGATTCCATCTGTAGGCTTTGGAACTAACAGAGCATATCCAGGACTTTATAAACTCATGCATGCCCAAGCTGCGTAGCCAATGGCCAGAGGTGCGCGGCAGTGCGGCAATTGTTATTGGTATGTTTAAATAATAATAATAGCTTATACTATTTTTTTGCATTAATTTTGTTCATCATTTTTCAGGCGTATTACACAATTTTCTAAGCGAACGGAATACCCAAACTGAATCGGTAGCCAGCAAAATTGCCATCCTGCTTAAGGATGAAAATTCGGCAGTGCGCATGCGAGCGGCCCAAGCGTTAGGATATTTTTTTGGTGACATTTAAAATTGTCCAACTATTTCCAAAGGTGTTGGGGACCAAATGTAACAAAAAAAAAAAGAGAGGAAAAACCCATCGCTGATCTTATAACGTACAGGCACAATCATATATAATATTTTATGATATGCTTATCAGATTTATATTTAGTATTTATCCAAGTGTGATCCTGACATCGTGCAGGCATTGGCATAGTCGTTGTGTATCCTTATTATGTTTTGATAACATTCAACTGTTTTGTTATTGTTATATGTATTGATATATATATATGTAATAACTATATTATTTTATATTATATTGTATTTATGCAAGTTGTTATATGTTAATTTTATTTTGTTTTTGTTTGTATATGTGATATGTAATTGTTTATATATATATATATATATATATAGATATAGATATCACAGTATGACACTAACTTAGAAACAGAGACGGAAAATAATTGATCCTAGTGCTTGTCGGACAACTCCAACTAATCCCACTTAGTAAATAACATACATAACATTGTCTCAATGGGAGATAGAGCTTAAGTTTTGTCAATTAATTTTTGAATAAATGTGTAGGTCTCGATATTATTTGGCACAAGATCAAATATAACATAATATTAACTGCGATTTGTTAATTATTAATTCCAACATGTAATTCAAAAACCTTTATTATTATTATTATTATTATTATTATTATAAAAGTAAACCAAATAAATACATGTAATTACATTTGTAATACAGCCATTTTAATCAAACTGATAGAACTGTATGCGGCCACTAGACCAGGCAATGGTCAACACTGGTCGATCGTGAGTCTTATAAATTGGCTGAAAGCATACGAAACTGGGATGCTCTGACGCAGTTTCTCCGCTCAGATAGTAGGCGCCCGATATTTGAAAATCGTATCTTTGTATATAGGTGCGAAAGATGGCTATGTAATTGGTTGACTTGAATGTGACTACCAAATATTGGCCATACGCATCCCACACAAGCTGATGAACGGCACCACCGATAAGCGTGTGTTTTACTTTATCTATATGGCAAACATTTAAATCGGCGATCGGTAGCACTTCCTTGTTCTCGACTTCCGCTGTTAAAACAAAACCAAAAAAAAATGTATATAAACTTAAACTTATTCGATCATTGATAAGACGTGGATAATTAGTTTAAACAAAAAAAAAAAACAACATACATATATTGTAATTTAATATTTTAATTACTATTGATGTATATGCTAGAAATATATGTAGGCAGCATTATACAGACGGTCTGGTTGCTTAAACAGCCGACTACCTGATGCACGCCAACTTAACTAGTTTGGGATTAGTCTTGGGCAAACTAAGAGGAGCACGACCCCAAACGAAACTGAATATACAAGGAGTGCTGCATCAGTGCCCGCGGTATGTGGTATATGGTGATGTATGGTTGTATGGTATGTACTTACGTGGCGGTAAACGCAAGTCGACAAACTGAAGGCGATATAAAATTGGCTCAGCTGTGCTAACGAATACCAGGAAGCAATCGCATGGTGACCAGCAGGCTGCTTGGATGTTACCGGCATTGCAAACCCAGCGGTCTGTGATCCAGTCCTCAGTCGGCTTCCATACGCGAAAGATGCGATCAACTGTACTCGCGAAAAGCAGCTCATTGCTTGGTGACCATTTAACTAAAGCGCCCGGCGGACCCAGACGCTTTAAAAGTTTTAGCTTGCCGCTATCTGGTTGCCATATGTGAATGGCGCGATTACCAATGGAAGTGCTGGCCAGAAGTCTGCCATCACTATTCCATTGCAGAGAAGTCACGGGCAGATCTGTAGGGCTAAAAGAAAGGAAATTACAATGATCTTTCAAGCATCCGCACGAAGAGATTTCGTCCCTGGCTGGCTGACTTACTGTTTTAATATCTGACTGGGATTAAAGATGCGACCCATATGGAAATTGCCTTCAAGTACCCAGAAGCACAAGCCCTCATGGCAACCAACAGCAAGCCCAAATGCACACATTGGGCGCCAGGCCATGCATGTTATTTGGGTTTGTGATGCACTTTTTAAAAGCGGGCCTATGCCACCATTAGCTTCAGTGCTCTTACCGTATATATGCACCACATCGTCCATGTCGGCAATGGCCAATTTAAAGAAATGATGATGCCAGGCCATACAGCGTACTGTGCTGTTCACCCAATCTCTGTAATAAAATGTAAATAGATTTAAAATTTCACTAAGAACCTAAGAAGAATACGAACACACCTCGCTTCAGCATACTGAGCAATGCGCTCGGGGCTCAGCTTATATGTATTTGGAAATATCTGTAGTTTAATACTCTTATATACATTAATTATGCGCTCAATGTAATCGGCAACATTGCTTATTAACGGAGACTCCCTGCGTGTCTTTTCACTACGCGCTTCTGCTAGAGATTCGTAAAAGCCGCTTTCGAAATATGTGCGCGCGATGCGTTTTGGCACGCTCTCGTTCTCAACCGGTACAAAGGTTTGCTTTATATTAAAGTTTCTCGCAGGCAACTTTAAAGGATCGCTTTTAATATTTATTGATGGATAGGAGTTGAAGCCAGGAGTGAAGTACTGGTACTGGCTGCCTACACCCGTTGGCGAGGAAGTCCTCGGGCAGCGCTTCAAGTTGCTTAAAGTTGCCATTTAAATTTACCATGCGTACGGACGCTAGAGAAGTGCGATAGTTGTTGTGGCAAATATCTTGAAAAGTTATCGAATAAGGCCTGTGCCAGATTAAAGCCAAATACGGTGACATATAAATAATTTAAAACACACATAATATTGTTTTCAAAAATAACATAAAATTTATATTATGCTAGAGAATTTTGATCTATACTATATATATTTTTATACTCTGTTGAAAACTGGAATAACATCGAAAATAGTAGTAAAAGAAATGAAGTCATCATTGCAAAATATCGATTGCAAAATGTTACTGCATCCCTGTACAATTCATTTTAAAGCGAACGAAGCTAATTGCATTTTTGTTTTGTTTTTAATTTATTTAAAGAATAGACTCGAATTGGCTTATGTTATTTTTGAATACAACGAAAATTTAATTAAATCAAATATTGGGCTAATTCATAAGGTTCAGCTCAATAAGTTTATTATCTGTAGTTTTATTTTCAATTGTTTGGCAGTAAACAAATTCAAAACGTATACAAACATTTCTTAATAAATAGCGCACACTAAACGCCTGTAAGTTTTAATTTTTCGAATTCAATTATTATACCTTACTATTACCAATAGTTATTTTTCTGGAACGAGTAGCTCCGTTTTATCTTTTATTTATTTGTTTTTGTTTTTGTTTTGCGTGTGTGCATCGCGTTGTTTATTGTCGTTTTCAATTCCGTTCACTTAATAATATTACCCTCCTTTTGTGTCGTATTCATATTCTTGGAGTAAAATCAGTGAATTTGCCTTTTAATTAGTTGTTTACAAATTTTGTATATATTCTCAGTGGTAAATTTGCTTTATTTTGAAGTGCTATAAGAAGCAAATATAATTTCAGAGGAAATAACGACCAGCTGCGGTTTATAAACTTGTTTTTTTTTTTGCTATTTATTTCATGCACACTAAATTTGGTTATGGTTGACGCCTTATTGGGCGGGATTATGATTGAGGATTAAAAAAGGGTTTGATGGTTTTATCTGGTCGTTTATGGTTCCTACATATTGTCTCAATGAATCCACTGCGATTTGTTTTCATTTTGTGAACATTATCTTTGATTTATCATTTTAACTTTTGACATTAATAATTAGTGAATTCTTATTTTAAACTGTTATTTGTTTTAGTTCCTGTTTTGTCACATTTTAGCTGACCGCCCATTAAAGCTAAAATATAAAAGCTACTTTAATTAATTTATTTATAAGAAGCTAATTAATTATTAATTCACATATAAATATACCTTACAGGAACAAGCTGGTGAATCCTGTCCTACGCGAAAATGTCGAAATCGACAAAGAACACAAGCAAAATGATGAATGTGGAAATGAAGAGTTTGCTTTTGAGTCTCAGCGTGGCGATAAAGCATAACGAATCCCAAAAAATATTATGTAAGATAAATATTCACCCTATGGAACGTGCACTGTATTTGTTTCTATGTTTGTTTGGTTTTTAGCTCAATTGGTGACTCAAACCGTTCGATATATTAACCAGTGCCCCAATGCATTGGATGGCTCAATTCCGCTGTCCGAAAGGGAATGCGTAAGGAAGATGTCCGCTTTAATAAATGACAATTTGCTGGAGAGCGAAGTGTTCGAAGCGAAATTCTGCAAGCAATATGAAGAGGCAACGAAAAATGTGATTATAACTAATCTATTAGGATAATTATGTAAGTGATTACAGCTAGCTCATTGTTATAATCATTGCAGGTTTACCCACAACATACGCGTGATCATTTGGCGAATCTCCTACTATGCTGCTTAGAGGATGAAGCACAGTTTGGCAACGTAAATGATTTGCACGTATCGTCAGCTCAGTACGGTAAAGTGACTGGTTTGAGTAGCGGTTCAAGCATTTCTAGCTCGGCAATGAAATGTAATGGCAAAAGTTCAACATTGGCTAACAATAAAAACAGTTTTAGCTATGATCCGACACAAAGTAGCGCTGGCTTGGGCAATCAGCCTTTGCCAAATTATATGTTTGAATTGTCAAAACAGAGGAATATCGATGAAATTCATGATGTTGTCCAGAATATGATATACTCATTTATAGGCATACAGGGCAAATACCTAAAGAAAGATGTTATTACTGGGCGCTTTAAACTGGATCCAATTAATGCAAAGCATTTAAATGTCATACAATCTGGTATGTTACTGCGACTGTCTGAGCTTGGTTATTATCATGATCAAGTGTCCAGATTTTCAAACTCAACAACCGGTTTCAATGCGATGGGTACAATTGGCCAAGCATTTATGACTAAGCTTAAGCTTGAGCTAAATGAATTTAAAGGACAGGTCGCACAATTGCAGGATCAGCATAATATGTATAAGAAATCGCAATTAAATGACATCAAAGGCTCCGAACAGAATCGGCTGGACAAGCGACCAGAGCTGCTGACGCCAATGAAATTACTTTGCTGGTATATGCAACCATTACGACGGATGCAATGGCTAACAAAAATAGCGGAAGCTTGTCTATTGAAGAAAGGCGGCGAGCTGACCTCCTTGATATTTGATTTTTTTAATAACGGTGACCCCATGGTCAACAAATTGGCTGCTGATATTTTAACCGTATGTTGTGGTCCGCTCGCACTCATGATCTCTAAATGGATGCTCAAGGGCGGCCTTGACGATTCCCACGATGAGTTCTTTATCGAATCTCTTACGGATGTTGGCGTCGATCGACTCTGGAATGATAAGTTTCGCTTACGTCATAATATGCTTCCCAAATTCATCACAACAGAGTTGGCTAACAAGATACTGAAGACCGGCAAGTGCATTAACTTTCTACGTAAGATATGCAGAGTGGATAATGCGGTCCAAGGACGTCATGAAATTAAACATGTCATTGAAACTCATGGTAAACCATCCCAACGTAAGCTTAATCATGTTTTTAATTTTTATTATTACCAGTTTCATGTATCTTTTCGTATGTGCCGGACACAACCTGGCATGCGGCCATCGAGACGTGCTACTCACAAACTTCTAAACATGTCCTGGATATAATGCTTGGGCCGCACAAGCTCTTGGAGCACTTGTACGGCATGCGACGATATCTTTTGCTTGGCCAAGGGGACTTTGCATCCTTATTTATTGAAAACATTCAGTAAGTTATGAGATGAAAACGTATCCTTTTCTCAAATAAAGGATACACTTATGCCAATCGTGGATATTATTATTATTATTCATTTGTTAATTGCCTTTGTTGCTTTATTTACACAGGGACGAATTGACGAAACCTTGCGCCGATATCAACTCACATGATCTTTCAGTCAAACTGGATGTTGCCTTGCGCTGCACGAATGCCCAATATGATGATCCTGATATACTTAATCATTTGGATGTAGTGGTCAAATCGACATTCCCCGGTGACACTGGGTGGGATGTCATATCATTGCATTATACAGTTTGCGGACCATTAGCTACCATGTTGGAACCTGTGATGCCCACGTACAAAATACTCTTCAGGCCGCTCTGGCGCATTAAGCATATGGAATTTGTACTGTCCACCAAGATTTGGAAGAACCAAATGCACAATGCCAAGGTAAGTTTTTAAATTATATTCCATATACATATTATATACAATATTTTCGTGTTTGGTTATTGTTTTAAAAATATGTGTATATGCATACATACATACACACACATGCGTGGATTTAGCTTTAGTTTTCGCCTTTCGTTTTGCGAATATCCTCGTACTCAGTGAACTGTAATGATCGGGCCAGTGATGGCTATAGTCAATGCCGTAAAGCCTTTTCATCATTGTCCTTGGGATCATATAAAGATAGTAATCAATCAGTTTGATTGTGCACTATGTAAAAAACATTGAATTTAATATGTGGGCAGTTAAAATCAGATATAAATCAGATACAATCGTAATTTAATTTTTGTTATTTCATCTGGGCGTACATACATATGTGCATAGTTAGTAAATTGTTTTAAAATTAAGTAAGTTTTTACTTTTGTATTTTGAACTTAATACGTACAAATGTATGTATGTATGTATGTGCGTGTGTAAGGCTACAAATAATTATGTATGTATCTATTGGAACTTTTTTCGCTCGCTGTTAATGACCTAATGTTTGTATGTGTGTATGTATGTATGTATATCCGCATATGTAGATACATTTTAATTAGCATGGCTAGTATATTCTATTTAATCAAAAACTAAATTTATATCCATTTTAAGAGTAATTATGCATGTGCGTATGTTTATTGAGTCAAATGGCAACGGTAAATTGAAATGACTTTTGACCTTTGATGGTATAAACATTGTCCAGTTGCTTTCGGCTGGGATAAGATTAGTATCCTACACTGGTTCGTAATCTAATCCATGAAATATACACAAAAACAGAAATGAAGAAAATCAAATAATTGTCCATTTCGCGTTGCACATTAGCTGTTTTAGCGATTATGATAAGCGGTATCAGAATATGAATTACGATTATCTCGGTGTGGGCTTCCAAAGTACACAATGTTTTAAATAGCTATTGGGTATATATGTAAAAAAAAGGGTGTTAAATTGTAACAAATAAGAACTCGGTTACAGTTTCAAAACAGAACTTATGTATTATTTTCTAATTACACATAGTATAAACATACAAAAAAAAAAAAAAGTAAAGCAAAATACACAAGTACATATATATATATATTGTACAATATATATATGTAAGTGGTATGTGGAAAGCTGTGAAATTATGCAAGTTTTCAATTTACAACTTGGCGTCGGTCTTCAGCAGAGGGGCCAGCTTCTGGGTGAGCATAATGTTGCCGGCAACCTTCAACTTTCCTTTCATGAAAGCAGCCTGAGGGTTCAGCTTGCCAACGGCGATATCAACCATATCCTCATCGGAAATTGTCAATGTGGTGTCCACCTTGACGCCCTGTGCGGGTCCTTCGTAAACCTTGGCGCTCTTCAAGTCAATAGCTGTTTGTGGTACAAGTTAAGAAAACATTTGTTTTTTTAGATATTTTGTGATATTTTCATTGGTTTGTGTTTCTTTTTAAATTATGCAAAATGAGCCGGTTCAAAGTTTTCATGCACACGGAACAAGTGAATTAAATATATACGGCAATGGATGGGGGGCAAATCACAATTAATCAAGTGAACATATTGAGCGCATTGAACTAGAATTCCCGAACTCGGCGAGTTAGTTACTAAACGTGAGAGACAGCTGGTACCGAAGTACACGAGGAAATGCACTTTGAACTTTACACTGATACACTGAGTGAATGGGCATTGATGTGTACTCGCAATTAATACAATGATTGTGCGTTTACTTACTCCACTCTTTGGCCACCTTGCCATCCTTGGTTATTTTGTATAGGAACACGCCATTGACAGCCTTGGCCTTGGCTTCATTTTCCCTCACTCCCTCGATGATCTTCTGGAAAAGTGCGTCCGATTGTAGAGCCATGTTGTTTTTTTCTTTGGGTGTGTTTAGTTGATATTATTGAAAACTAGAATAAATTAATATTTGTAAAACGAATTAATAATCCAAATGCTCCGCTATTATGCATTTATAATTCACATTTACTAAACCCTTACACTTGAAATGTTCAACGCCAAATGATGTAGAACTAGTCGCAATCGTTGATTTTTATGCTTTTTTTTTCTCGCTTCTCCAATTCTACTTTGCTCAGGCGCTTTTGCAATCGACCGGCGAGTTATCGTTGGATTTTCTCAAACACTTGTAAACACACCCATACCTATGTACAAAAAATAAAAATAATCGATAGGCTTTTGGAGTTTGCACTCGTCACTCTCGCTGTTGTTAGTCTGTTAACATAACATGACCAGCTGTTTGCCTCCTATACTCGCACTGTGAACTGTGCAAAGTGCGGCAACTTTTTGAAGATCATAAGTGCTAAAAACACCGATAAGGATTTGAATACCACATACAAAAAGAATTAGATTATGTATGGATTACCATTTAATCGACCTCCTACAATACGCTACGACCCATAAAGATTGTTTTATGTACATACAAACGTTTGTATGGTATACATAGAGGTAGTATGGTAGTACGTATGTAGAAATAAAAAAATCAACAAAAATCTATTAATACAAATTTAAAAATATATTCATATGTATTTCTTTATCATCATTTGGTATGTACAAAATATGTATGCCTGTAGTATGTATGTACATAATTTGATAAGAAGTCTAATAATTGTACATATATGTAGTTAATTGCTTACGCCTGCAATTAATTATCAAACTTTTCCGGATTAAGTCCACATTTCTTCATCTCAACAGCAATAGAAAACAAGTAATCGTAGCACTCTGACCTGTAAGCATTGAAATTTACTTTAGCCATTAACTTTCACAATAAACATTATAATAATACTAATAATAAATCTTTTAGTATTTTAGCATATAGCACATACATACATACATATGTATATTACATACATGTAAAGATTGATTGTTGGATTACCAACATTCTAATAACAAATAATTTAGTTACTTACATGGATTTGGTTTTCTGCCAAGTCTCGCCCCACACGTAGACGCCGTGGCGGCGTACAAGAATTGCACTACAACCAGGATATTCCAACATGGCGGCATACATGCTATCCGCTAAATCCTTTTCATGAGGTGTATTCTCAATGATAGGTACAACCAATTGCTCATCATAGCGGAGGTAACGTTTATCAGCCTCATCATAGACTCCCTGAATGATGTACATACATATATTAATAAGGTGTACGATTTTACTGCGATGCGCTTAAGATTGTTGAAACGTGTGTACCTTAATCATTTCTAGATGTGTACAACGAAACGTTTTACCAGGCCAGAGCAAGGTGGCCATAACCGCGTGTTGGGAATGCGTATGAATCACGGCACCGGCATTGCGATGCCTGTAAGCCAGCATGAAAAGAGGAGTGCATTGACTTTTCGCCAATCGCTTGAAATGCGGCGGCATTTGTAAGTCTTTGCCTTCCATGTCTTGCACAAACATGTCTTCAGGCTCCAACCGTTCCTTTTGAACACCCGATGGTGCTATATAGATCTCTTCACTGTATCCAAAATATACACAAACATTCTTGCTTTTATTATGATCCTTACGTTGACGTTATTTGTTTATTTAGTTAACTTGCTTGTGTTTAATACTCATGCCACCGCCAGTGCCGGTTACCCAGCCCAGGTGATAGAATTGCCTGCATAACGATGGTATCAAGTTGCGTGGGTGTTCATCGGATAAGTCCTTGAAAATATTCAATGCCATTAAGGAGCGTGCAGCTGATAAGACGCAGTCACGTACAAATGTAAACAGCAAATAGATTCGATTTTATGTAGGATGCCACTCTGCTTTCCGTTTCTGTGGTTATCGATAGTTTTTATACCCTGTTGTCCATGAAAAAAAGGTTGCAACTTGCAAATTTATATACAAAATAAAAATACATGTATATATTTATATTTGACTGGATGTAGATCTGAATCTACAGACTTTAAATTCAGTATTTGCCGAATTAATTTTGTAATAAGCATATGAAGATTGAGATTTTTTAAAATTTTCTTTTATCAACAATGAAAATTATATAGAAATAAAAAGCTATTGATGTGAGCGAATTAATTAATAAAAAAAAAAAACGTAATTAACGTCTTAAGACTGTTTATAATTAAACTTGATAGTATATAGTATGTTATGCAAAATTAGCGAAATCGTATAAAAATAATTTTGGGGCTATTATATAAAAATACTAATACTAATACTAATACTAAACTAATACAAATAAATTGATTAGTATTCATACATTTATTTGAAATTAAATGTAAATTTTTGATAACCTCTCTGGCAAATAATTGTCTTATTTTAAAAAATATACCAGATTTAAGTAATTTGTACCATACAATAGTTACCAGAATTTTAGACTTTTTGAAACAATTAAGACGAAGAAGAAGATTTTGAAACAATATTATTAAATAAATGTAATATAATCTAATATTGAATATTTAATGTTTCTAATTATAATTGTTTAAAATTTGTTTTCAGGCACTCCGCTCGATCAGCGATGAGATAAGGAAAGCGACCTACAGATTGCATCTGTTCACTTCCGAAATGATGCATTTCGTTCACCAAGTGCAATACTACGTGCTTTTTGAGGTGATTGAATGCAACTGGGTGGAGCTCCAGAAGACCATGGTGCAGGCCACAGATTTAGATGATATACTCAATGCACATTCACGATTTTTGGATTCGATAAGCGTTGGTTGTTTTATAAACACGTTGACCGATATGGAACGTCATTTGGAAGAAGTTTATAATAATGTCATTTCCTTGGAGAAATGGCAATCCCACTTTTATGAGGTTTGCTTTCAGGAGTTGAACTCCCGCCAGGCAATAGCGAAACTGATTGCCCAATCTGAGGAGTCCGGAAATTTTGGCTTAACTACCGAGCAAAAAATGGAACGCGATCAGGAGAGCAAGATATTCGAACAGAAAGTTATAGCCGCATATAATAGTCTCGAAGCTCTTGCTATCAGCTACGAAAAAGCCGTTGGTGGATTTCTACTGGCGCTTAATTCCAACATTGATCCTAATCTGCAGTTGTTCGGTACCCGTTTGGACTTTAATGAGTATTACAAAAAGAGGGACACCAATCTCAGCAAGCCGCTTACCTTTGAACATATACGGATGAGTATTATAAACACTCCCAAAGCTTATACGCCAGGCCGTTACTCTATGTATACTTTAAAAGGCGATTTGGTTAACTGAACATCAGTTTAATGTTATTTAACTAACGGTAAGACCAAAGTTATCATAGTGATACCGTGGTTGCTCAGATATTCAAACGTTTTGCCTTAAATTAACCATAAAAATTCTCATATCTCGAAATATTTAATATTTGTTTTTAAGCATATTGAATAAACAAAAAAAAAAAAAAACCAAAAAAATTGTAATTTGCGATTGTGTTAATTTTCGAGTAACCACTGTACCTCACAGTCTGCAAACGCTTTGTACCGGTGCCAACAAGAAAAACAAAAAATAATAATAATAATAATATTAATAATAATAATAATAACACTCATAGTATTAATGATTTATTTTCATATGTGCAGTTTGTTTTATCATAACTTAAGATAGGTAAAAGACATTTTTTTAAGCTACAGATGCAACTTGAAATCTTAATTATAAATTAAATTAAATTGAATTGCCAATTAATATGTATCAATTGTTATTCTAAAATATCTAAATACGATGCCATATTATTAATTTGTTCGCACAATAGAAGAATTTTAAACAAGTAGCGCCAAGCGTTATAGCAATGATTGCTGCACAAAGGAAAAATTATATGTATTTTATGAAAACAACCCATTTTCAAAATCTTTTAATTTAGTATGTTGATAGAAAAATCGCCATCAAATACATAAGGAACTATTTCCAATATCGCATTTGAAAATGAAGTTATTTATTGAGTGTTAATGCTATTCGAAAAATTTGTATGTGAACTACTAACTGAAGCAATTAATCGATTTTAAAAACAAAAGCGAAAATCAATTTTAAGCACAATGTAATGTAAAAGAAGTAATTTTAAATGAAATTTATATACTGTTATTATTATTGAAAGTATGAAAAGTATTAATATGAGTTTTGGAAAACAACTTAACTGTTTCTAAATAAATAATTATTAATTGAAATCAAAAAAAAAAAAACTTACTAATAGTTTTTATTCCATAATAAATATTAAAAAACAAATTGGAGAATTTTCATATTTTATCTGTAATAAATGCATTTTAATTGCTATTCATAGTTGACAAATTCGATTTTTATATCAGAGAAAAGCGGAAAGCAAACTAAATTCTGGTAATTTTTGTTAATTACGAGCTTGTATATTAGTTACGTATAAATATATATTGCCTATATATGAATAATAAAAGAGATTTGTTTTTGGTAGATATTTTATTTTTTAAATTTATATTTAGTAATTTTTTAATATCAATATTGCTGTTTGTTGTTATCGATAGCTTACAACACTGATTAATTATTGAATGATATATTATCGAAGATGTGATTATGTATCGATAGTTGATAGGTCCAAGATATCGGCGTAACTTTTTTTGGGCGATAAACAAATAGCACAACAAACTAATAGAAGAAATACAAAAAAGGACAAAATCAATTGAAAAAATAATACAGAAGTCCAAACGGAATCAAAAAAAAATTATCGAACGGACTTTATAACGTGTATTTCACAGTGCAAGCAGCATAACAAACGCGTTCGCAGTTTTTCAAGTAATTCGTGTGCCTTTCGCGTTGGCAGTGATTTTTGCTTGTAAAAACAATAGAGAAACGAAACAAAAAGAAAATAAAAGTCTGACGCTGCCGGCGCTGCACATTATCAATATATATATATATATATATGTGTTTATATATATATATACAGAAAAAGTAGTCTCTCGATGTTTGTGTTGTATATTATTGTTTTCTTATATTGTTTTCTTGATTATTATTTTCAATTCTTACCATATTGCTGATTTAAGGCACCAACAACAACAACGAGTGCAACTAACACAACGCACAGAAAGACAAATAAGAAATGGCGTTAAAAAAAGTAAAGGGAAACTTCGAGCGCATGTTTGATAAAAACTTGACAGACCTTGTGCGCGGCATACGCAATAATAAGGATAATGAGGCAAGTGTCATGGGGCTTAATGATTCTTGTTTAAATTTTTTGTTTTTTTTTTTTCATATTTGCCTACCACATTTGTATGTATAAATGCATATGTGCATACTTGCGATTGTGTACGTGTGAGTGTTATATTGTCAGAATGTGCCAACAAAGCAGGGCTCAAAAGCCCGACTTAATTGGAGGCGGTTCGTTGCGTTCTTCTCTTTCTTTTTTATCCGTTATGTTATTTAGCTGATTTCCCTGATGTGCCAACTCACAGACAGGCTCATAGATGCATATTATGTACATACATGCAACTATATCACTATTGCCTTTAACTGCATACATACATATATATATATATATGTACATACATACATATATATAACATTTCGCACCAAATTTCTGGCCAACATAATAATTGAAGAACGAAAATATGTTTGTAGTAGTAAACTCTGAAATGTTGATTGGCGTGGCAATCTGTGTGTTATTGTATGTATATGTGTGTGTGTTATACATCTATGTTTGTGTGTGCTTGTTTTTGCTATTGAAACTGTCCACCTCCTTAAACGTCCCCCCTTCTTTTGCTGCACAACTAACATATTCAAACTTTGGCAAGACAAAACGCTGCTCCATACCCAATCTATGTTACATACATACATGCATTCCATATTGAAGTGTTGTATTCAATTGATAGCAGCAACAGCTTCAGCTACAGCTATACCGAGAGCACTTGACCACGCCCCAGAGATGATATGACCAAGCTCAAGCCACTGTCTCTGCTGGTCTTTGGTTTTTATACCCTATTCGCATTGGGATTAATCCATTATATGCAAAAGCATGAAACAGCCAGATGGAGTCCCTTTCAAATGTCGATCATTTATCGACCGTTATAATTTATGCCGAATTTTTTCGTTTTATCCTGCTTTCTATTATGTGAAAATGTTTAAACAAATATTGGCAATTTAATATGTCAAAGTTTTATATTTTGTGTGTTACAATACAGTAAAAAAATAATAACAAAAAAAATTAATTATTTAAAATTTATTTTAGAGTCTGTTCAATTTAAACTAAAGTTATTAATCAATACAAACGATGTATTTAAATAACCTTAACAATACTGTGGCATATTGTTAGTGTATTTCATAGGTTGCTTAAAAATCGAAGATTTGTATTTGTATTGTATGTCCGTAAGTGCCCTCCCCCTCCCTCTCTCTCTCTCTCTCTCTCTCTCTCTCTCGAGTGTCGAGTCTCACACGCTGGCAATGAAATCTGAAAATGATTAAACACGCTTTGAATTGTTTTAGTAACTAATATTATCATCATAAATTCATGTTATATCTGTTTTTTTTTTTTGTTTCTTGTTATTCGCAGGCCAAGTACATATCGCAGTGCATTGAGGAGATTAAACAGGAGCTTCGACAGGATAATATCAGCGTGAAATGCAATGCGGTCGCCAAGCTGACCTATGTAAGTCTGCTCTCTCCAGCATTTAATCACGGCTACGGCCAAGCACTCACGTGATAGCGACAAATCAACAGCGTTAACATTGAATCACGGGCTTTATTTAGTTACAACGAGCATGGAACAAAGAGAGACCGATTGTGTATACGATATTTTATTTCCAAAAAGAAATTGATACCAAACACATTTTACCTGCTTATAACTTTTTTTTCTCGCAGTTTCGTATTTTACCAGAATTGTATTTAATTATCATTAGAAATCAATACATATCACATCGTTGTTAGTTTTAGATTTGATTAGCAAGAAAGCAATCGAATAAAGAATGATGCCAGAAGGTAATGCAGAAATCAGGTTTCGTACCTACATGTGATAGAACTCTTCAATTTTAGCTCATGTAAAACTACAAAATTGGCATTAGATTGCTCTTCAAGTTATTTAAATATTAAGCTTAATAATTGTTGTTGCTTGTCATTGATTTATGATTGACAGATTCAAATGCTCGGATATGATATCTCGTGGGCGGGCTTTAACATCATTGAGGTGATGAGTTCCTCGCGTTTCACATGTAAACGCATTGGTTATTTGGCGGCTAGTCAATGCTTTCATCCGGATAGTGAGGTAAGCAGTAGACTCACGTGCTATGATCTTTTCGATTATTATTTTCAATTATACATATTCTCAATTGCAGTTACTTATGCTGACAACGAATATGATACGTAAGGATCTCAACTCACAGAATCAATACGATGCCGGTGTGGCGCTCAGTGGTCTCAGCTGTTTTATTTCACCGGATTTATCACGGGATCTGGCAAATGATATAATGACACTGGTACGTAGACTATGCATATGTAAATCATTCAAATAAGCCATTATCGTTTATTGTTTATTGTTTGTTTATTGTATAGATGAGCTCGACAAAACCGTATCTGCGCATGAAAGCTGTACTAATGATGTATAAAGTATTCTTACGCTATCCAGAAGCATTACGGCCAGCGTTTCCAAAGCTTAAAGAAAAACTTGAGGATCCAGATCCTGGTATGTCCCTAATAAATATGGATTATAATTTAAATAATCAAATTGAACGTATTTTGTGACTATTTAGGCGTACAATCAGCTGCCGTTAATGTTATTTGTGAACTAGCACGTAAGAATCCAAAAAATTATTTACCCTTGGCGCCCGTATTCTTCAAATTGATGACCACATCGACCAACAATTGGATGCTCATCAAGATAATCAAACTGGTGAGTGTTTGCAGTGCCGGATTATTTGACAAATTTCTCTCTCTTTTTCTCTCATTTTTGTTATCATTTTCGTTTTCTGTTCTGATCAAATTCATTTTGTTGCTGTACAATATATATATATTGTATACGAACTAAATATTTGTCTATCAACAAGTTAATTAACACAATTCCCACTCCTTCACTTCCCCTACTTGCCCAACAAACAAACAAACAAAATTTGTATATATTTTTATACAAATATATATAAAATGACAATGCAAAAAACCAAAAAAAAAAAATAATAATAATAATACAGTTCGCGAGCCTGACAACTATTGAACCGGCGCTGGGACGCAAATTAACTCAGCCCCTAATTGAAATTATTTCCAGGTTTTTATCGGCGCGCTTTTTTTTATTGAGACTAAGAAACAATATCAAGAAATTTATAAAAACAGCACGCGCTTTCGTTTTTATTTTGAAGAAGCATTTTATATTGATAGTTATTATATTTTTATATTTTATATAGTTTCTACAATAGTTTAAAAGTTTTCATTTTAATATATATTTTTGTTGTTGTTGTTGTTGTACCGAACAAATACTTTATTTTCACATAATTTACGCCAACGCCATTCGAATTCACATTCAGCATAATCCACGCAATTTGATCCTTGTAATTGGATAATTTCCCCATATGGCAAAAGCAATTAATTCACCGAAACATTTAATATCAACTGTAAATGTTGTTATGGCACATGATATATTATATTATATAAACAATAGTTTTTATGCCCACCCACACTTTATCATACACAATATGTATGTATGTCTTCTTACCATATACGTTATCGTGCTCAAGGAGTTGTGCTTCAGTTGTCCCTCAATTGCAATATTTCTTCTTTTTTTTTGTACATATTTCATATTAGTTTCTTAGAAAATGTTTATAAAAATTGTTCGCTTGAAGAAGATAATCAACAAAAAAAGAAAACTCATTTAATTGAAACTTAGGAGATGCCCCAATTTTTTTTATTAATGTATTTATTTTTATATTTATAAGTAATGTGAATTTAGATGCACAAAAATTTCTTAAATATTATATTCGAGGTCCGATTTCGAGTGCTTCTAATAGATCACCCAAATCGAATTGATTTGTCCAAATTGTGTATTTAAATATTAAATATTGTGTATTTGGAATATTATAGGTGCATATATGTATATGAATGTATGTATGTATATGTAATTATTATTATAATAATAGTTTCACAATCTTTTAGCTATGAAATCTCCTTATAGAATCAGATTAATATAGTACATAAAATTGCGTAAAACATTTCAATCTTCGTATTTTGTTTGTGATAAATGATTTAATTTATAAAAAAAATATCCTTTTTATTTGAAAGTCCAATAACTTTCAATATGTATATGAATATGTATGTATGTACAACATATGTATTCATTTCATACATAGAAAAGAATTTTACAGCAATCTCCATTTCCCATGATTATTATTATTTTTAATTTTTATATATTTCCATATAGCTCAATTTTGAATAAGAAAACGTGTCAGATGCCAAAGAATCTTGGGTTTTATGATATTTACATAACAACAACATACATACATACATAGATACACATGTATGTTATGTATTTGCAGAATAGATATTCAAAAGTATTAACTTATTACAAAAATTCATTTTGAATTTATATATTTTCATTTTCTGTTGATTTACAATAATTATTTTTTTGATATTTACATATATTTATTTATTTAGTTTTAATTGTGTATGCATTTGATTTATGTTTTAGTTTTTAGTTATGTATTTAAATGAGATATGGAAAGATATGTATGTATACATATGTATTGTATGGTATAATTTGTTGCTTGTTTCTTTTTTCTCTTTGCATATTTACAGTTTGGCGCTTTAACCCCATTAGAACCCCGGCTAGGAAAGAAATTAATAGAGCCACTCACAAATCTAATTCATAGGCAAGTTTCTTTATTATCATTTGAATGCGGAAAAATCGCAAACTTTCCATATTCTGGCTAAAGACAAAGACGAAAACAAAAGCGAAATTGAAAAACGAAAACGAAAACTGCAAAACGTAAATCTCAACAGTGCGAAAATGCTAATGCAGCTGATTCATCAAACTAAACTTATAAAAAAAAAAACAACAACAAAGGACGAGAAAAATAAGAAAAAGGAGAATAATATGCTTCTTACTTCTTCTTCTTCTTCTCCTCCTTTTGGTGTACATTCTTCATTCTCTGTTCAGCTGTTTTATCACATCTTTTGCTTCACTCTTACGTTGAATGCTTCTCTCAGAGCACCGACATTGGAAACAAACATATAATATTCAAAAGTTACTTTTGTCCTATAGCTAACATAAATAATGTACATATGTACATACATACGATATGTACATATATATATACTATGTATTGCTTATATTTTGTATTTTATTCTGATCTGTTATCTGTTGTCCTATATTTAAATATAATGTTTTATTATTGTTATTATTAGTTTTGTAGTGTGGACACTTTTTAATTTTCCTTTCAACAATGTATTCTCTATATATATGTATGTATGTATGTACTATTATTATTATAATTATTATTATTATTATCATTATTATTATTATTATTATGATTATGATTATGATTATGATTATGATTATTATGATTATTGCTACTGCTTATTGTGTTATTGTTCCTGTTGTTTTCGCTTCTTTGGGCCGGCTTATGAACAAACTGAAACTCTAATATTCCGTCGCCCTAACCCATCAACCCGTGTCTGTCCAACTGTCCAATCCCAACAGCACCTCGGCAATGAGCCTCCTTTATGAATGCATCAATACGGTGATCGCGGTGCTCATCAGCATCAGCAGCGGGATGCCCAATCACAGTGCCTCCATACAGCTGTGCGTACAAAAGCTGCGCATCCTTATCGAAGACTCCGATCAGAATCGTAAGTAAAATGCGATGCATATATGAATGTATATACATACAATATTAAACAGTTAATATACATATATAATAACATGTTTCTCTTACGATTTTCTCATTTTCATTTTCATTTTGATGCAATTGAATGTAGTGAAATACCTGGGCCTGCTTGCCATGTCAAAAATATTAAAAACGCATCCGAAAAGTGTGCAGGCGCACAAGGATTTAATATTGGCGTGCCTGGATGACAAGGATGAGTCGATACGACTACGTGCCTTGGATCTGCTATATGGCATGGTATCGAAAAAGAATCTCATGGAGATTGTGAAACGGCTGCTTGGTCATATGGAACGCGCCGAGGGGTCAGCGTATCGAGATGAACTGCTTTACAAGGTGATTGAGATATGTGCCCAAAGTTCCTATTTGCATGTGACCAATTTCGAATGGTATATGACCGTACTCGTCGAGCTTATCCAACTTGAGGCTGGCTCCAAGCACGGCCGCCTCATTGCCGAGCAATTGCTGGATGTGGCAATACGTGTGCCTGTGGTGCGACAATTCGCTGTTAGCGAGATGACCAATCTCCTGGACACGTTTGCGGTCTCTGCTCAAAGCAACTCCATGTACGAGGTACTTTATGCCGCCGCCTGGATTGTTGGTGAGTTTTCCGGCGAACTTGTGGATGCCGAGAAGACCCTAAATATACTACTGCGTCCACGCCAGCTGCCTGGGCACATACAAGGTGTCTATGTGCAAAATGTTGTTAAGCTATTCGCCCGGCTGGCCACCACGTGCCTCGAGCTGCAAGACTTGGCCGGTATTGTTCGTGTAAGTGTGAATTAATTGAATTATCAATTATTATGCAAAATTAAAAAAAAATATAATTAACAATAAATATTTGTATACAATTCGAAAATGTGCAGCTATGTGATCATGTGTTAGAGAAATTACAGCACTTCAATGGCTCCAACGACATCGAGGTGCAGGAGCGTGCCAATTCAGCATGCATGCTTATTGAAATGTTACATAAGCAGCTGACTGCGCCTGTGGAGGATACAGCGACGAGCTCGATACCACCACTAGCCATTGAGATTGTGCAGGAAATGGCTTTACTCTTTGCCGGCGAACTGATACCCGTCGCACCGAAGGCACAGCGGAAGGTGCCACTACCGGATGGTCTTGATTTAGATGAATGGATCAATGCACCGCCACCGGAAGACAATAGCAGCTCATCGTCGGAACACGATAAGGACGAATTGTTTGTTAGCTCAACGCAAACGGAAGGAGACGCCGGTAGCAATGCAAGTGGCAAGCGGCGTACCAGTTTGGAGCTCTCACCTGAACAAATGGAGCGGCAGCGCGTGGCGCGTCTCATCGAGCAATCAAACAATCCACATTATCTCAAATCACGGCCCGCATCAGGGTTAAATGCCATTGGCAGCAGCAACAATTCGAATGCAGATCAATATGACAATATTGATGATATACCAATAACAGAGCTTCCCCTAGACATAGAAGGCGTGACCGCATTGCGTGTGGGCAGTAAGTCGTCTCCTCATGCGTCGCGAACACTCTTTACCATTAAATTTACCATTAAATTTCATAATTGCAGTTACAAAGCGATCCGACAAGTACTTGCAGGAGCAGCAGCAGGCGACGGTGGGTAGCAGCAGTAAAGATAGCAAAAAGAAGCATAAAAAGAGCAAGAAGAGCAAAAAATCAAAAACTCAAAATAAAGTGGCTTACAATAGCAGTTCCGATTCGGAGACGGGTAAGAATAAATGAATTGATTGAATGGGTATAAATGTGATTGATATACATATTTGTCTGCATCAACAGAACCGAAGCCTCTGCACATTGTGAATACAACACTGGACATGCCTGAGGGTGTCACGATGTCGGACAGCGAGGATAAGGATGGCAAATACGATCCAAATGATCCGCACCGTGCACTCGATATTGAACTGGACATGTAAGTTGGAGAAATGACTTAAATCCATTGTTGCCCTTTTTATTTTTTATTTTATTTTGTTTATGTTGCCAGCGCTGTATTCGAAGCCCCTGCGAAGTCATCCAAAGGGGGGGCGACGGTGAACAGTCACAGCAAAGAGAATCTCAAGGGGCCAACGGAAGCGGTAACGTCCAGTACAAAGGGCACCGGCAGTAGCAGTGCCAAAAAGGAGAAAAAGTCAAAGGATAAGTCACGTGGCGAGCATAAAACGCGCAAGGAGCAGTTAATACCCGACTTGATTGATACGGGTAGCAGTCCGCGCAGCTTGGAGACAACAACGGCAATGGGAACAGTTATGGACAACGAAGGCACCAGTAGCAACAATAATAACATTGTGCTTCCGGATACTGTGCACAGTCAGCATAAGAAGAAGAAAAGGGAAAAGGGCGAAAAAAGTGCGCACAAGTCAAGAAAGCATGCAAAGGATGATGCGCCAGCAGCAGCAACAACAACAACGACAACAACAACAATCATCAGTTCCAAAATTATTGATGTGGATGGTATTGAGATGGACAGTGCTGTGACGCCATCAGAAGTTGAGGGAGGCGTTGCGAAGGCGCACAAGAAGAAGCATAAAAAGGACAAATCGCAGCATAAGGAGAAGCGAACGCATAAGCCGACCAACGCATCGGAGGACTACGAACAGCCACTGGGCATTTCAACGCCCAGCAAAGAGATTTTTTAGGATCTAACCACATAAGTATGCGCATCAATTCATCAATATGATCGGATCATGATCGGATCTATAAGAATTTTTAACAATTCCATGCAATATGCATAATTGAGAAATTTGACATTAAGTTGAAATAATGCCTAACTCATCCTACGTCTAAATTATCGCTGCGATATAAAAACGATTTGAACAAATGCTATTCAAACAAAAACAAAAACAAAAATAATAAATGAATATAAATATATATATACACACACACAAGCATATATAATACCATATACACATTTATAGGAATAACAAAAACAATTGTAATTTTACTAGCCGCATTGCCACTGTGGTAATAATTAAAAGAATTAAAATAAAAATATAAAATAAAATATTAATAAACATACAAGGAAGAAAATCAACATACTATAATAAAAACAAAAACAAAAAGACTACAGCATAAAAATGATGAGTAATCTTTCTATTTTTTAAATGGACTTGTGACCAGAGGCCGGCAAACGATTCCATTATATACATACCATACAATACATACGATTCTGAACATAAAATTGAAAACCAATTAGGAAGTTTTGTATATTATGTACAATAAATTGTAATGCTAACTGAAGATAATATGAAATACATATGAGCATAAATATACAATATACAAATCATAAATGTTGAATGTTTAAAAATTATATAATGTACATACATATGTATATGTATATGTATATGGTATATACAGATAAAAATAAAACGAACAAAAAACAAAACTGACAAATGAAAATGTCAAGCTGTAACTAGTGTGGAAATGTTGCGTCCAATTGTTTATCACGTTATTTAAATAATTTAAGTACATACTCAATAATTTCTTTATATTGCCTTGTAACAGGACATGCCACATACATACATACATATTTACTTGTTGCCTCAGCCTGGCGCAGTGGCAATGTTTTTAAATACATACATACATACATATGTATATCCAAATCAATTTGCATGATTCGGAAATATAATGGAATATAACAAAACAAAATTATTGAGAATATATATTCACAAACAAAAAATAAATATAATACAATACAAACAAAAAAAAAACACAACCATTTCATTTATTATAAATATTTAAGCTTACAAACAATTTTTGTGGACATCTCTGTAAGTAAAAGTAATTAAATGCAATTTGTTGGGATTTCAATTTCCGTGCAGAGAGAGCGTATTGCCATTTACAATACAATAGTTATAGTATGCATTATGATCGATCCATATACATACCTACTATATACATATGTATGCATGTATGTGTGCACATATGTATGTATGTAGAGAGCTATGATCCAATGGTTATTTACCTGAAATCCATGTAAACGAATATGAGCAAAAACTTGTATAAACCGCATTTCTTTTTACTCATATTTCATTTTGTGATCCGAACTAAATTCTCATCAAATCTGTCAACTAATTTCAATAGTTTAAACAAATTTTGCATAAACTTATTAGTTGTAATTTATATCCAGTCTACAAGCTTTGTTTATGATAGTTTTTCGGTGCCTTGTCTTCTACCAAAAATGTCCAGTCAACCATATACATACATTTGCACATACATGTATGTTATATCAGTGTTAGTGTTTTTATCCATTTGGCCAAAGTTTGAATCCCTTGAAATATAGATGTATATACAATATACTCATATACCATATACATACGTTCGTTGAAGAAAATAAATAGGCATTTGATTGAAAGATAAGAGTTTGTATTTTTATATAAGTTCTCAGAATTTGAGCTGTGTTATTGCCGTTCTTGTTATAACTTTTTGTTTTGTTGTTTTTGTTTTTTTTTTTTTTGGGCTTTAGAATTGTTAATATTAAATGTACTTTAAAGTGAAGTGTAAACGATTTGCTCTTGTTTAATTATGCATAATTAGAAAGCAAAGTTATATAGTACTTATATTATATTATATTATAAAAGCAACCGATTCGATACATGCATACGCATGTATGTACATATGGTATATATGTATGTACATACCTACGTATGTTAGGTTGCTTGCTTAATTTTTGGTTTTTCGTTTTTCGGTTTTTGTTTTGTTTTTTAATTTTTTTGGTTTGGTTTTCAGTTTTCGTGTAATAAAGTAACAAAACAATTTTGTGATTATATCGATTTCCTTGTTTGGTTTGGTTTGTTTTTTTAAATTATACATACATATACACATGTATTGTATATATGTATGTATGTATTATTAAATATAGTACAATACATAGAGTAAGTATGTATGTATTGTATGCAATTTATTGATAATTTGCTTGCTGCTCATTATGTCAAACTTTATACTACGATTTGATTTAAATGTGAAAGTATCTGGCATTGTGGCTTAGCTTAAAGCATGAGATACGAAGGAGTGCATCTGGCCATGAGATATATGTCGTACATACATACATACACGCATATGTACATGCACATATACATATGTATGTATGTGTATGCAGGTGCCTATGTGAACAATCCTTAGATCGCTTCGCAGCAAATTAATTTTTTTATTTTCCTTTTCCTTTTTTTTTTAATTTAAAAATTTTTTTTGTTATGCTTTTCATTTCAATTTTTGGTTTTGTTATTGTTTATTTTTTGGAAAAAAAATGTGAGTGTTAGTTTGTATGGAATATGTATTATTATAAATTTTGTTAATATTATTATTATTATTATTAATGGGCGTATGCAAGTATATTTTTTTGTTTGTTTTTTTTGTTTTGCTATAATTATTATTGCCAGGTTCGATAAGAAAATAAGTTTTTAGATAGATTTTTTTTTAAATGTTAGTTTATGTTAATTTCTTTGTTTATTTGTTGGCGTTATTTATGATTTTCAGTTGTATTATTCTGTGTTTAATAATATACATAATTAACGTACTTATCATTTGTTTATAATTATTTATTGAATATTTAAACATTCTGTGGTGTAAAGTACAATTTGTTCTCTAGATAATTCACTAACGGTTTTTATTCTTTTAGTTTCTTCTGCTCCTTCTTCTTCTTCTTCTTCTTCTTCATTTGTTTAATTTTTCTCTTTAATATTTTGTTTGTTGTTTTTTTTTTAAATTTTAATTTTATTCATTTTTAATGCCGCTATTGTTTAATACTTTTTGTTGCTTTGCTTTGTTGTTCTTGTTATTGTTGTTGTAATACGCTAAATTTTTTTATTTATTAATTTATTAATTATTTTTTTTTTCGTTTTAATAGATATATTTTACTAGCTACGGAGTTTTTTTAACAAATAAAAAAAAACTTTTATAATGTGCTAATTTATTTAAGTTGTTTTTGCCTGAATTTAATTTGTTTTTCGCGTGTGTGTGTGTGTGTGTGCGTGTGTGTGTGTTAGGTTATTTTTTGTAGGTAATTTTATTGCTTTATTTATTAATTTACTTAATTAATTTATTAGTTGAACTCTTTACCGACGCATTGTATCGCTCTTGTTTTATTGCTTTCTATTGGCATCATGCATGAACATGTTTCCCATTGTATATGTACAATACTTATGTATATTCATACACACATACATACATACATACATATGTATGTGTGTGTCAAACCCCGCACCCAAAGGGAATCCTCATGAAAGGCCATCAAAATGGGAATTCATTTGAAATCAATTATATTTACATATGTATATGTATAGTACACATATATTTACATATACAATATATACATACATGCATGCATGTATGTATGTACTTTCATGAAATTGAAAATTCCCTTTAGCAATCCCTGGGGTAGAGGGTACATCAATAATCGAAGTAAGCCGTGTCCTTCGCATACCTTTTCAGCTGTCAAATATTGTATGTACGTATGTATTTATGTATGTATGTATATATGTATGTAGGTAGGGTATGCAAAGCATGTATATCGTATCAGGCTCCAAACATGTTATCTGCTATGATCAGCTCGCTTACCATATACAGACCCCCCTAGTACGTATTTTGAATCCATTTGAATTTATCTAATTATTATACATACATACGTTCGTCTCTTTTTGTTTTTGTTTTTGTTTTCTGCTTAGGAAAATGTTGAATTATTTTTTCTATTCTTTTTTTCGTTTTGTTTTTGGTTTTGTTTTGTAAATCTATTTTATTTTGTTTTTATATAATAATATATTGTAATATATAATACTATACGGATGCACTACGGTTTTCAGTTTTTAGTTTTGGTTTTGGTTTTGGTTTTGGTTTTGCTTAAAGCATTTGTTTTAATGAATTTTTTTTGTTAATTGGGTACAGGGTATTCAATAGCCGAGCATGCTCGACTATTTTATACGCACTTCTTGTCTGTTGGCCGTTGCTAAGGACGGATTAACTACAAAAAAATGCAAATGTCATTCTTAAGATATAAGGATAATAAAAAAGTTGAAATAATTTTAAAAAAAAATGATGTTTCATACTCGTACATTATATAATATAATATATATGTATGTACATATGTATGTTAGTAGGCACGATTTCTCAAACACCAGTTAGCATTAAGGATAGAGAGAATCAGGCAGCTCAACCGTAATTCAACTGAAGATTGAGGAAACCGGCCTGATCTGATTTTTAGCTGATTCATGTGACGTGGTTCTTCTGAGTTTAGCCGGATTTTAAATTTTAATTTTTCAAAATTTATTTATTTTTGTAGATGTTTGCTTAATTCGTTGATGATGATTTATGATAACTTTTTTAAGTAGTATTAGTTGTAGTTGTTTTGTGGTTTCTTTCTTGATTTTTTTTTTGTTTTGTTTTTTTGGTGTTTGTTTTTTGTCTTAAGGCAAACGCAAACGCATTTTAATTGTAAATACATAGTGTCAATTGTTATGCACTTTCTTCTTTCTTTCTTTCCTTTCTACATAAATGTTGTTTTAGAATATGCCACACACGATTTTTCATATATATACTCATATATATATATATATATATGTTGTTGTTTTTTTGCTTTATGATCTAGTTATATTTTGGTGTGTATTCTTTAGATTTAGATTTATTCAAATTGTTAACTGGTCTAAAAATGTTAGAGCTCAGCTTAGCCAATGCTTTATGTATATGCACACATACATACATACATACATACATACATACACATATGCTTGTACACCCACACATACTATTGTATGTGCATGTACTGAATTACTTTATATTAGCATTTATGTGTATGTATGTATATGCATGTATCTATATGTATGTATATATATATATATATATGTATATGTATCTATAAGATATTTTTTTTTAAAGAACTTTCGCCAACTCAATTTAGTTTAAGTGTTTGTTTGATTAAACGAAATGTTTTACATTCATTTATTACAATACATAATAAGTATTTACTATAATTATTGTATTCATTATTAATAATTATTTATTTATTAAATATATGTATAATTTACTTTACGTGAAATCACAGTCCGTATGTGAAAAAACTTTATGTACTTGAATGATAAAATATATATGTCTACTTACATATGTATGTATGTATGTATGTATGTAGGTAGGTATGTACATGATGTTTACATATACATATGCATGCATGCATAATAAGTATGTACATATGTATGCATACATACATGTACCATACCGTTAACATACGTACATACGTGTGTACATACTTAGTACATTGCTTTAATATAATATGCATCTACGTATCTACATACTATATATGTATGTCCTGTATATGTATGTATCTCGCATTATATATGTGTATGTATGTATAAGTTGTATATTAACTAACTTTATATATGCATAAGTATCATATCTCAAGGCTGTGACTGACAAATTGTTGTTAACAAAATGTGTATATGTATATGTATGCAAGTGTATATGCATTGATGTGTGTGTGTAGCAAAATTTATATGTAATCATAAATATATGCATATGTATATGTATGTAAATTGCTGCACTTAATGTTTTACAATCTATTATTATTTACTTAAGTATATGTTAAAGTATATGTTACAAATTTCTAATAAAAGGCATTTTATAAATCTTTTTTTTTTCTTTTTTCTTTTTTTGTGTTTTCTGTTTTCTGTTTTTCTTCTTTTTTTTGTAGAAAAGACAAACAAAGGAAATAATAACGATAATAATAATAATAATGATAATATAACAGTAATAATAATTGTAATAATAATTAAACATTTCTTAATTTAAAGATCAAATTGATTTAACTATATAATTTTTATATCTATGCGATTTGATTCAAATTGTTTCATTAGCTAAAATTATTTATTTGATGAGTTTGCTGTTCTCGTTCAACATTTGTTAAGCTTACGTTTTTTTTTTGTTTTTCATTCATATGTTAGATAAGCTAATTTTAATAATAATAAAAAAGCTTTTTTCTCATTAAGTTCTTTCTTTTTAAATTTTTATAATTGTTTTGTTCATTTTAATGCTTTTTATTTTTGTTTTATTTTTTTTCAATATAATAGATTTCAAGTTGATATGAGCATTCACATAAGGATAATTTCTTGTATTTTTTCTTTTAATTTTTTCAATTGAGTATAATTCGTGCACATGTATATAGTGTGTGTGTGTGTGTGTCTATGTATGTATATATGGGCACTAATAATTGCTATAAAGCGAAAACTTTAAAAACTTGTTAAACAATTTAACTCAAAGTTAAGAGCTCTGATCAGCGACTCGCAATAGTTAGAATCTAATATTGTCATCAAAAATTGGGGGCTAACGATAGGCAAGAGATAAAGATAGAGAGAGAGACAGAGAGAGAGAGAACGAGAGAGAGAGAGAGAGAGAGAGAGAGAGAGAGAGATTGAAGAGACAGTGATTTAAAGAGATGGAAACTGCCTGCGGCTGTAGTAAGTATGGATCTAAAGATACTCAAGATCTCAAGATACTCAAGATACTTAAGATATTCAAGATACTCTAGATCTTGAGATACTCAAGATACCCAAGGTACTCTAGATAGTCAAGTTACCCAAGATCTCAAGATACTCAAGATACTTAAGTGTATCAGGAAAGTGTATCATAAAACTGTTTCGTATTATAATATACTTCTATGTATGTATGTACTTATGTACTGTATGTTATCTATCGTAAATGTGTATATGCACATAAGTACTTAAAGTGTTTTTCCACTCGATTTAATATCTTTGTTCCTTTTTTTTTTTTTTAGATTTTTTGGTTTATTTTTTCTTTTTATTTTCTTTTTGTGTGAGGCTTAAAAAAAATGTTTTTGTTTGGTTTTTGTTTTTGTGTTTTTTCTACATATTTTGGTAAAAATTCATAAGCGCCATTTGTCAGCTGATTTGATCGATTTTCGGCGATCGAGAGTTGGATAATATCTATATATATATTAGAATGCCAGGCTTGTCCTGCGTCCGCTCGTACAGCTGCCACCGGTGCCGCTGCCCATGCCCCGCATCCCGCTGTGCGATACGCTGCGTCCCATGCGCGCCCCGCTGCCGCGTCTCTCCCGTGCACGCCGCATCAGATCCGAGGTGCTTGGTCGGCGACTATTGCTGGCGCTGGAGGCGCCACGGCGGCACGTTACAATATCCGAGGTGGATGAGCGACGTATATTGGCCGCATTGTCGCCCGCAGTTGATGTGCCCGCGGCGCCACCACCTGCTGTCATATGGGGCGACAGGAAATAAGGCGACAGGGAATAGCCGCTGATGGGCAAAAGCTGTGTGCTAGAGTTGCGTCGCGGCGTAAACGGTGACTGTGTGTAGTCCAACAGAAGATTCACTGATTCTGGATCCGTGTCAACGCCCTCGATACATAGATGAGGCGGCATACGTTTGCTGGTTCGGCGTGTGTCCAATGTGGCGCCAGTGCCACCGCCCAAAGAGGATGAGTGCGATTGCAACCGCGTTGCAGACTCAAATTTGTGTCTGGCATCGCCTCTGGAACCAATGGCACCACTGCCACCACTGGCACCTCCACCTGCAGCACTACCAGATGTACGCAAGCCGCTGTAGAGGGATTTGATGTGAAAATCAAAGGATTTAAAATTGAGCAAGGAGCGTCTGGTCTTTTGGCTCTTTGTCTGTGTCGGACTCTGGCCAGGATCGGGCTCATTGTTACTAGCATTGACTATGGGTATATCATTGTTATTAAGCGTATCATATTGCAGCTCCAAGGCATTTGGGTTAAGCGCTTCAGCTGCTGCTGTTGCCGTTGTTGTTGCTGTTGCTGCCGTGAATTGTTGCAATTGTTGCTGTTGCTGTTGCTGTTGCTGTTGCTGCTGTATCTCGTGCTTGCTTATTGTTGTTGTCATAGTATTGCTACTTAGGCTAGTTTTACTGCTAATCACTTTCAAAAATTTATTATCATTATCTAAGGACTCCTTTCGTCACTGAATAACACAGAAACCCTGCTTTGCTGCCTCCTTGGCATCCGCCTCCTCAATGAAAGCCTCCTCCTCATGCTTTGGCGAATCGGCACCGCAGGGTCCACCGCCGCTCAGGCTGAGTGGGCCCTGCGGGCAGGCTGATTGTCACCGAAGCGCCAGTGTTGATATCATTGGCGGTCTTACTGGTTTATTCTCCAATATCCGCTCCAACTCTAGCATAACGCTTGACGACAGACGCGGCAACAGCTACACATTTCCAATTTGGAGGCATAGTTATTTAGTGGACACAAGATACGAGTATATGATATGCAACATACCTGCAGCGATTGTAGGCTCTGATGCAGCTGTTCCGCCGAGGTGGCGCCCAGTAGAAGGCACTGAACGGGCTCATGCTTCAGTGACCAGGCAATGGACAGCTGAGTCGGACTGCATCCAAGTTTCTCGGCCAAAGCGGCCAAATCACGCAACCGATCGCAGTGACGTCGCCCTTCCTCGATCCGATCCTTGCCCCAGCTCCCTTGCGGCGATAATGCAGCCTGCGAGAAAAAAAACAAAACAAAAAAACGAAAACGAAAATAAGAAAATGAAAAGAAACTCTTAGCTCTTTGTCATGGGTAAATGATAAATGTATTCGCACATTGCGATTTATCTCATCTTCGGTCCACGAGAAGCTCTTGGTCTTAAAGGAGCCTTTGGGCAGAAAGAGCTTATCCCCATTCTGAGTATCGCTCAATGCCATCGACAGTGGTCCCCAGGCCATCAGGCCCACTCCAATCTTGTTGTACATCTCGGGCAAATACAGCTCGCACTTTTCGCGGCAGAACATATGGTATTCGGATTGCTCCACAATCGGTGTTATGCAATTAAATTGCCGGCAGTTGGTATATGCTTCCATTATCTCCACCTGAGACCATCGCGCCGTACCCCAATACATCGCCCATCCCTGCTGTATGACATAGCTCATGGCACGCACAACTTCTGCAATTGAATGTCATGTGAACAAAACAAAACGAAAACAGAAAGGTATAGACAAGCATATATAGTATATACCATATATAGTACGGATACAGGTTGATAAATATCGTGGAAATTACTCACCTTCCATGGGGCACATGGGATCGGCCTTGTGTATGATCACAATGTCGATGTAGTTTAACTGGAGGCGCTGCAAGCTTGCCCTAACGCATTCGATGATGTGCTTACGGGATAAGCCTCGCTCCTCGGATCTGGTCAAGTGGGGGAGGCAAAGTTATAGCGAAGCAACAGCAAAAAAAATCGGTTAACTTACTTTGTGCTCCAGTACACCTTGGTCGTGATCACATAGGTGGTGCGCTTCCAACCCGTGCGTTGCAAGATCTTGCCAATTTCCGTCTCGGAGTGCGCCTCGGAAATGTCAAAGAGATTGATGCCGCTATCAATGGCCAATTTGAGTATGGCCTCCGCTTGGTCATCACTAACGCCCGGCGAGAACACCGGCCATGTGCCCAAGCCGACATTCGAAATGCGTAAGCCGCTCTTGCCCAGGTTCTTATACCGCAATCCGGGCGTTGGCGTCGAGCCGTGGCGCAGTGGCAGCGCCGGATTGGAGCCGAGGCTTATCGAGCGGCCTATATCGGTGACATTGACGGCAACATTCCAGAGATTGATCAGATGGATCAGGGTTGGGTTGAATTTGGTTGTTTGATTGATTCATTGGTTGGTTGGTTCATTGGTTAGCATGCGACGGGAAATGTTTGTTTATATATCTTTTGTTAGACAATCCCGTTAACAAAAAACTTTTGCCTTTTTTTTTTTGGCCACAAAACGTGCAAAAAACCAGCAACACAAAAAAAAAACACAAAAAACTAACTAAAAACGCAACTCGATAAGGGTTTTTGGCAGAAGTAAAATCTCCTCTCCAGGAAGGTATATGAAATTCAGAGATGCCCGCGATTAGAAAATATTTTTATTTATTTATTTTAACTAAATTGATTTTTGATCTCACCAAATTGAACAAGAAATTTAAAACTTTTCCAACAAATTTATTGTTTTTTTTTTATTTCAAAATAATTCAAATAAGCAGCTTCACAGCACAAGTTAAATGTGAATTTAGGCATTGGAAAAATTATATTTTATTTTATTTGAAAACAAAAATGTAATTTTTTAAACGTTAGTTTTTCAAAATATTTAAAAATCTTAAAGGTTTCAAAACTATTGTAATAGTTTGCATGCAGTTGTCAGTATAATTTTAAAATAATACTAATAATACTGGAACTGGATCATTCCGCTCTATATTATATATTATATATAATAATATTAACATATTTTAAAAACTCAATACGCGTGCATCTCTAGTGAATAAACAAAAAAAAACACGAGTATGTACTGTACGATTTCTTAATAGTACGTCTTCTATATGTATTTATGTATGTATATGTATGTATATGTATGTTTGGTAATGTGTATTTGTAAAGAAAGATAATAACAAGCCAAGCAATCGAAGAGTATCAACTAAAAAAACAAAAAATTAAAAGGTTTTATAATAGTGAGAAATTCGATACCGAAATCAAGATGACCGCCCGTACCACTGAACTCCTCCATACAATCGAGTGACGCTATCGGAGCCCGGCACCTATAAATAGGGAAATGGTATTTGAATTTCAATAATTAATTTAATTATAAAAAATAACAATAAATATATATTGTTTATTTGTATTTCTATTTTTGGATGACCTATGCATTTAAAGCTGCTAATAAACATTTAATATTATATTATAATTATAAATATATTCCATTATTTATTATAACTATTTGGGTTAGCTGCACTTGATCAGCAAGAATTATCGAAACACTTATACCGTTATAGTATATGGATGATGATATACTATATTATATTTTTTACCTGTAAATTGTCACCGGGTTTGAATCGTCGCTAGCATTATCCATATTATTGTTGTTATCATTGTTCGCTTGTGCGGCCATTGCACCGGATCCGATTAAATTGCCGCTCACCGTGGCGCCCATTATGAAATTCAAACCACCTGGCAACGCCATCCCGGATACATGGCCCATACTCAGCATGGTATCGGCCGCTGCAGCTGTTGTTGTTGATGCTATGGCCGCCATTGGCGATGCCGATGTCGATGCCGATGCCGATGCCGATGCCAATGCCATTTCCGTCGCGTTCGTCACGAAGTTGGTTGCGCCTATGTGTGATAGTGGTGGTGGTGGCGGTGGCAGTGGCAGTGCCGTTATGTTTGTAGCGTTGCCATCATTTCCAATGTCGCTGGCGCTCGTTTCATGGCCAAGCAGAAGCGGGGTGCTGGCATTGGGTGCATCAACGATACTTTGTTGCTGCTCGTGTATCGTGTTTATTATATTCGTATTTGCATTCGTATTTGTATTTGTATTTGTATTTGTATTCGTATTCGTATTTGCATTGGTATTGGCCGGGCTGCCGTCACTATTCAGGCCGCACACCATGGACATCTTGAGCGGGTGTCCTTATTAGTTAAGCTATATATAATGTCGATTACTTGACTACGCACTAAGTTTATTCCATTTTATTTATTTATTTATTTATTTATTATTAAATAATTTGTTAGTTGATTTGTTCTGTTTTTGTTGGTTTGATATACTTTTGGTTTCACTACTTTACTAAAATTTGACTAATAATCACAATTCGAATGTTTCACAGCAGCTTTCAGCTTTAGCTGCTACTTTAAGGCAAGTCCAGTCAAAAGTTTTGTTGCTTTTGGTTTCTGGTTTATGTAGTTAAGTTATAAGAAAGCGATTAAGGCCAAATGCGGTCATACTTCTGTACATACACATACACATACACATAAATATACATATACATATACACATGTATATGTTACATACAAAGTGCAAATAATAGCAACTTGGCAAGTTGGCTTATTATTTAGTAGTTAGTTTTTCTTTATGACAAACGGCTACTGCTTTCTGGCTGGCCAATTTTTTATTCAACCATCATATACGCTATATACAATACATACAATATACCTTTGTGCGTCGCATGCCACATCAAGTGGCAATCAATTCGGTGGCACAATGCAAACAAAAGCAACTGACAGGGCAAATATTGAATAAAGAACTCGAAAAAAAAAGATAATACTCAGAAGGCTATATCACAGAAATCGGTTATGCAATCTGTGATATTTATGATATATAAAGAAATTCGAACTATCTCATCTAATGATACGATTTCTTTCATCTTTAAATATAAATATATATATAATACAATTTACATATATAGTATGAATTAGATACTCTTGTGGTAATAATTATTATTATTATAACAAATTTAACACTTGTTTTTTTTTTGTTTTTTAAATTATAGGGTATACAACATTTGGTATGACTTTAGATTGGAATTTGCCCATGGAGCATTGCAATTGTGGCTATGCAACATAAAACAATGGCCACAACCACATCCAGGACAACAGAGCCATCACAAAGGATTTGTTGACATAATAGGGTCAAAGTTCAACAGCAACAATCAGCAAATTGGAGACGTGTCAAGTCTATTAAAATTGTGTTAACAAAAATATTTCAGCCCCAAACATGCTTGAAATGCTAAAAAATTTAAATACTAAACTTTACCCAACACAAAAAATGTGTTCAACAAATAAAAAATAAAATTTTAAAATGAAAATGGACAATTTTTGAAATTGCATTATTTTTTAAATAAAGTCAATAAATTGAAATTTAAAGTTCATTTTCTTTTGCTTTGTGTTGTTTTTGTTGAAGTTTTATTTTTATTTTTATTTGTATTTATATTTTCTGTGGCAACTTTTAAAATTTCTATCATCTTGGAGGCGGACTATGGTAAAGTTTGTTGGGGGGGTGGCGGTTGGGGGCGGGGTAATTTCTTTTGGATTTGTGAAACAACACTATACGAAAACGTGACCCGAAATGAAAGCTTAAGCAGCGGGTGAGCAGCGGGCGCACAGGGGGCGTACAGGGGGCTCCCGGGCGCGACCATATGCCACGTGAGGCACTTTGGTCACGCAACACAAACAGAATGGGCCAAATGCAAATTATTGTGCCCGGTAAGCGAAAACATTATGACCCGGGGCGCAGCATTGACTTTGGCTAAGGCCCAATGCCTAATTTTTTTTTTTTTTTTTTTGTATTTTGTATTTTGTGTTTTGTTGTTTTTTTTTTTTTTGTGTTTTGTTACCGGGCTATCGGGCTACCAGCCCGTGACTTCTCCCATGACCTTCGGTCAGGTGGGTTTGAGCCAAAAGTGCTGCCAACACGATAGTGTGTTAGTATCCCCAATGTTGGAATCTAATGCTACCAGTAATAAGTAGTATAATAAGTATTACCTATAAACAACAACGGGTATATATGCAGATACATACACACATGCATATGTACTTACATCTATGTGTATATGTAAGTACATATGTATTTATTGATTATTGAAAAACAACAGCTGCGACTAGTTATTGTCTCTAACACGATGCCTTATTTGGCGATATTTAATTAAAATTTTCAAATGGTGTTTTGCAAATGAATTACAGAGTATCTACTTGTCGTGCTCGATTTTGGACACTGATTCTGAAGTGCTAAAAGTAAGTATATGGTAGACAGATAATACAATATATCAAACAAGTGGAATCAAATGAATAAGATAATAATTCAATGGATAAAATGATAAACAATGACAAAATGCTAAAATTTGTTTAAGATTCAAACAGATGAAGTGGTTAAATCCTATATGTATACATACTGTATATATTGTATATACTGTGTATATTATATGTTGTTAAATAAATAATAAGATAGAGAAACTAAAAACTTTTTAAAATATAAAATAAATGGGTTTTTTCTACCTTTATTTGCGAGGGAAAATGAAGCTCCAAAATGTATGCTAAATAATTTGTGAATTGTGTGTTTTAGTAACTTTAACTATGTGTGTGTGTGTGTGTGTGTGTGTGCAGCATATCAAGCAAGTCAAGTCCAGTTATTGATTTTGTTGAGCACTTAAATTGTCTCATTGGCGATTATCTGTTGAGACATTCTTATTGTTGTTGCTGCTGCTGCTGTTTCTGCTGTTGTGACCTTATACAGACACACACACACACACACACACATATGTACATACATACATAAATACATACATACACACATACATACATATTATATGCTGTAATACAGTTATGCACATATTATATAGTTTTATGCCTCATTATACATACATATACATACACATACGCATATACATATACATATATACGCATATGTATGTAACTGTGTGTATAATGCACAACTGCAGAGTTTCGGCCATGTGGGCTGTGTATGTAAGCTTATTACAATTGACCCGCTAAAGCCCACAATTATGTTACATAAAAGTCGCTTTGGCCAGGGGCCCTTGATCTTAATAACCAAAAGTCCGCACACAGATTTGCGGTCGGCCTAAAAAGTGCAGGGCTAAAAGAAAAACAAAAAACAAAAAACAAAAAAAAAAGAACAGAAAAAGACAAAACGAACACAAAAACAAAAATAAAAACAAATGAAATATATGCAATTTTATGTTGATGCACTTCGTTGCAGCTGCCACGGACACGGACACGGACACGGACACTGACATGGGCACGGACATGGACACGGACACGGATACGGACACGGACACGGACACGTTGGCACCGGCTGTGAATAGTTTTCCCCCAATTTTACACTCCTACGAGAAAGAGGCAAAAAGAAACAAAATACGCCCGCAGATGTCAAGCCTTGACTTGTCTCGTGCTGATGCTCAAAATAGTTGTATATATATAAGCTTGTGTGCATTCATATACACATACCATGCATATACATACATATACATATATACATATATTATAAAAAAATATGCTATATGTATATGGTATATGGCAAATACAATATGAAGCATATTACGACACTCTTAAAACCGCGATGTTGGAGCTCTTTTTTTTTTCATTTTGTCTGCCCGCTTGCTCTTGTGTATGTGTGTGTGTGTGTGTGTTGGTGTGTGTATTGTGTATGTGTGGCGCAAGAGTCAAAATGAGAGATGGAAATGAAAACGGAAACGGAAACTGTACGTGCGCTAGCTATTCTGCCACAACTGCATTTGTGTGTGTGTGTGTATTAATTTGTTAGAGTACTCAAGAAATAAACAAGAATTATTCATTTCGCGTTTACAAAGTTTAAGAAAAATTAAAAAAGCTTTGTGCAATATTTGAAATGAATCTCGTTGAAATGTCTTCTTGTTGTTTTTTTTTGTTTTTTTTCCATAACAATTAACATACACATGCATTTTTAATGAGAAAACATTGAAAGAAAACTAAAATGTTTGTCAAAAGTTTGCTCTATTGAGGGTATACTGTATTTGCTTGTGGAGCGCAGATCGACGGGACACGCAGACTCTCAGCCTCGCAGACTCGCAAACTTGCACGTAATTGTCAGGATTTGTGTTACGCTTTGGGCCGAGGTCTCAAGGCAACGGTTACTTTGCTCGTTTAGGCCAGAGTTTATCCCTCGCTAAGACGCAGCACGTAGTCCACAGTATAAATAATATATTATATACATATACACATGAAACAACAAATACCAAAATATATTATATATATCTAAGAATGAGTATGCATATATGTATGTATGTATATACTGTATGTATATACTAATATCTGTATAACAAACAAACCAAAAAAGAAACTCAAAATGTTGCATGAATAAGCATGTAAACATGTGTTGTTATGTATGTGTATTTGAACGTATGTGTATATGTATAAGGAACAGCAGATTTCTTGCTCAGCTTAGTATAAATTCAGGATTGCACTCTGCCTACGGATTAGTTTTACGGGCTACTTTTACTGGCTACTGGTCGATATGCCGCATTTGCTTTGTTTTGTTGTACTGTAAATTGCCCTGACCCATAGATTGACACTTGCATATATATATACACACACACACACACACACACACACACACACACATGCATACATTTAAAGTACTAGAATTTATGAATCATAAATTCAACAAAACTGTATTCGGTCAGCAGATACCCTGCATTCTGACACCTTAACAAATATCATATAACGAAATACCATGAATTTAAAACATTTTTGCTTTGTACAATAAATGGATAACATTTGCAAAAAATGTTAACTGAATTTTTAATCTGTGTTACGCTTTCCAATAATGTCCGTGACAATATGTTGTATGGGAATAAGCATACCCGTTATAATGATTTTCCAATGGAAACACGGTATACAAATTGTTTTTCAAGTTAATTGCTTTGGTTATTTCCTTAAAAAACACAACCAAGAAATATTTTCTATTATATGTACATACATACATACATACATAAGCATTTGCTTAATATTTATATTTATATTTATTCGGCCTCAAAAGAACGTGCTAGGCAATCAATACAAAAAACTAATTGAAGGACTCTCAAATACAAAATACAAAAATGGGGTTTTACACGACTTATACTGTTGATCGCGGCACGCATATTTACATGATGTAACACACACATATGCAAAATATATAATGCATGACACTGTGTGTGTGTGTGTGTGTGTGTGTCGTTTTGGCCACAAGTTCGTGTGGCATGCAACATTTGAAATATTCAAATGCTTGTCATGTTTCTGTGACAAAAAGATCAAATGACACGCGCATGAGAGCACAAATGCGGCACGATAGCAATAAATAATAATAAATTGAATATAAAGTGAAAATAAATCGAAAATAAATCGCAACTAAATCGTAAACACAACTAAAGCTAAAATTAATAACAATATGACCAATTAATAAACAATACGAGATAATAGAAAACATATTCAACATACTATTGAGATTGTTTTCTTTATTAATATTTACTTTAATTTAATTTAATCATATTATATATTAATAACATAATTATTATATTATAATTATATTAATAATTTTTAATAGACATCATATACTTACAAATGTTTTTTTTTGTAAATTAAAAATTGAGCAAAGCAAATCTTAACTTGATTGAAAAAAATAGCTGAACTGAACTAAACTGAATTGAAACTAAACAATTTGAAATCTAAAAATTCTTAGATATTTGTAGCTCGGGGCATTGAGATGTTCACATTGTTTGTTTGTTTGTTTGTTTGTTTGTTTTATTTTTATTGTTATTATCTTTCCTTCTTTGCACATGAAATGAAAATAAATGACAGAATGCTGTAAAGTGTAATAAAAGGATGTTGCGACGTGCAACGTGCGACATGCGGCACAGGCGCAATGCGGCTCCTCTTGAGGCGGACAAAATCCAATATACTCGTAGTAGAAATACGTAATTCTCTTTTTTATTTTTATTTTTATTTTTGTTATTTTGTTATTGTTATTGTTGTCGCTCAATCGCTGGCACGGAACCATCAAAACATCCGAAAAAGAAAGAACGAAAAAAACTTATTTGCATTTCTCTTTTTTCTTCTTTAGATTTACTGATTGAATTCCCCTCGAATAATTTTCAAGATGAAATTTCAGCGGCCTTCAAAACTGCTGAAAATGCAAATACAATACTTGTCTGGTACTGTGATAACGGCTATATAAAAAGCACTTCAAAAAAAAAGTAAAACACAAAAAAATAAATATCTTTTAAACACATATTGTCACTGGAAAAAAATTTAACAAAACAAAATAAACACTAAAATATCAAATAAGCTGCGGCCTTAACATTGCACTTAAAAAACGGTATTGGTATTTTTTTTTTTAAGTTTGTGCTAAATTAGAAACGTTTCTGTTTTTTTTTTGGTTTTATTTATTTATTTAGAATATTTATTATTTATTTATGCGTCACTGATGCCAGTTTTTCATAGACTATTTAAAAATATTTTCAACTGGGATACAGTTAAGTACGAATAATAAATTTGAATTTTTATGGTAAACGAGAATTTCAAAAAGGAAAACTTTTAAAATTTATATTGTTACATATGCTTTTGTACTACATCGTATATGAATCTTTAACTATTTTGGTATATGTATGCACACGCTTGTAAAATAGATAAATAAACAACTTTTTCGCCAGCCAGAATGTCACACTTGATAATCATAAAATCAAAAATCATAAAATGAAAAACTATATACACACATACATACATATATTTAGATTTAATGGTTTTCGTTTTTTTTTTAAATGTCAATTCGATTGGCTTTGTTATGTACATAAGTATGTGCTTTTGGCTCTTATATATAATATAATATACAATATAATATATAATTATTTTTGAATGCACTGTATTTAAACCGAAATTTACATACACGACGAGCACATTTGCATGTGGTTAACATGTGCGTGCAATACGCACATACACACACATACATATATGTACATGTATGCACTTGTGTATAAATCTACACACACATACAAATCTCTGTACATAAGTATATGCACCGTACACTATAGTATATTATATTTTATGAATGTTTTAAAATAAATTTATTTTATTGTTGTCGTTCGGTTTTTGTTTTTTATTTGTTATTTATATTTTATGTTATTTTTTGTGTGTATGTGTGTGTGTTTATGTGTGTTTGCCGCTTTTGCCGCGCGCCGTCTCCATCCGTTGCGTCTGACACGCGAAACACGTAACACCGCAATGAAGTCGACAGACGAAAGACAAAATATTTTGGCCCGCAAGCCGAAAACAGCAAAAGCGAAAATGGCAAAAACGCTGGCACTGGCAGCAGCAGAGGCCGAAAGCACAACGCAGAAGGCAGAGACAAAACGCAGAGGCAAAAAGGCCGAAAGCAGAAGAAGGCAGACTTGCCAGACCTGGCACAATGGTCACAACATACACAAGTAAAAAAAAACACAAAAAAATAACAAAAAAAAAAAGAAAAACAATAAAAACACATTTAAACAATGTGGCAGTGGGGTGGACGTGCGAGCAAAGCGATTGTGCAAAAAACACCAATGGCAAAAACAACAACAAGAATAATAGTAACAAAAAACAACAACAGCAACCGACAAAGGCACAAAACAAAATGCGGCGGCATCTCGGCTAACAACATCGTCAAAGGCATCCGCATCGGCATTGGCATCGGCATCGGCATTCGCATCGGCATCGGCATCGACATCGGCATTAAAACGACGACAACGCAAAATGCACGTGTTATTTGTACAAAAAAAAAAAGAAAAAGAACGAAAGAAAAAGTAGAAATAGAAATAAAGTAAAATGAAAGTAAATGTCGTATGCGAATAAGTGTCAGCGTCAAAGAGTAAGAGAGCAAGTGAGCACGCTGAACAAATGTGTGTTGAGTGTCAGAGAGGGGGCTTGCATGCGAGAGCAGCAATTGCAGTTGAGAGTGCTACAAACATAAGCGAGCTTTTAGGCTCTCTGTTGTGTTTGTGGTGAATTTGAGTGGCACACACGTGTTCCAGTTTTCAAAGCGAGCACAAACAGACACACATACAAATGCATACTAATGCCAGCCGCAGTGTACCTCACACAACGGCATTTTCCCAACACCAACAACACATTTAAGTACAACTGCGCTTTGCACAGTGACACCTACTCAATCTAAAATTGAATTTTTCAATGATGGATTCGTGTGACCAAAAAAATGTATATGTAAATTTATATTAATTATGTAAAATACATTCTATTTGTTTAAATTAATTTTAATTTTATTTTATTTATGTGTAAGAATATGAAGGACACTGTGCGATATTTGTTACTATTCGTATGTTTTGCCCAAATTAAACCCGCCTAACATAAGGGACATGTGCGAGCACATGGCCATATAAAGCAAACCTATACGTATGTATGTACGTGCATATGTACATACATGAATAAATGGTACGTTTGTATGTACGGAAATGTGTATGTGTATCTATGCTTGTATAAAATTGGTGTCGAGAGCAAATGGTCACACATTTCTTATATCCTGAACCCATTGAAAAAAGGAATATGAGGTATCATACAATCCGGTAAATGTATGTAACACGCAGAGTGAGGCATAGCCTTAAAAATTCAATTAAACGGTATCAGTAATCAAGCCCATCAAGTCAAGTTTTTTCAAAAATGCCGATCTCTGACACTATAAACAATTGATATGTAGGTCTGTGTGTTTTACGATTGTTCACAATTTTTAAAATTATTAGGTTCGAGTTTTATTATTTACGGTATATTACAGATCTGCGTACAGGATATTGCGTAGTCGAGGTCGAGGTTTCTCAAGTGACTCAACTCTCTTCATCCTTTCTTTTCTAAATGTATTTGACGCAAGTGAGGCGTACGCTTCATGTCCTTTTGTATTCAAAGACAAAAGTGCACCATGACATAGATACCATACCATATCATCTCATCATGTTATTATATGTATTGCACAGGGTATAAGCGATAGGAGTATCCTCGCTTACTTAGTAACTTACCGATGGCATTAGCACTTAAGAAATTATCTTTTCGAATACCTTTTTAAGTTTGTGTTTATTTTTAATCATGATCATAAACACAAATGCACGTAACACGTGTCGTATGAGTAATGAGATTGATCTATTCCCTTCTTGATTGAACAAAATTTTACATTAACCTTTTTTTTTATTAATTTTAAGTTATATTAAGCATAAATTCATTTGTTCACTTACTTTTGCAAATGACTTAAAGACATTTTGTTAGTATTTGCCGTATATTCGCATTAAATGATTTTTGTGATAATTTACCCTAAGAGCTGACAATACCGAGCCCAATGAACGACACGTAAAAATTAAATTTTTGTTTTTATGAGCTGACAACTATTTGCAATTTTTTTCTGCTTATGTATTGAATTTGCCCATTCAAGTGTTATAGACATGACAATTGGAAATATTCTCATAGTTAATTGTTAATGATTATTAGTTTAACGGACGGTTTCAGCTTTCGCCGTGGCTAAACTAAGGTCAAGGCATTAAAAGCTCACTAAGTTTCTAGTAATGCGAGGAAGACTAGTAATTTAGTGATTTGATGACGAATATGATCGTAATCAACAAAATCATTATATTAATACATTAAGGTTTATGGTATATGCATATAAGTTCATTCATTCAATAATTCAATAATTAAATACTCATTTATGATAAAAATTCGAGGTGGATGTCTTAGCTAATTAAGCACATGAGCGTTGCACAGATTTCCTATACAAATGTACATGTGCGAGTATACAGTTGCATTGGCACAAAACATCGGGCAAAAAGATAAATGAATGGAAAGCTTTGCGTTGGCAAACACAAACACGCCCCAAATGTGACGCATTTAAAAGCTCACACAGAGAGTCTAGCGTTTGCGCGTCCGCCTGACAAGGGAGAACAAGAGAAAGTCGACTATGCGTATACTCGATTAATTTATGCTTCTGCAACCAATTAAGAATTTAATGTAACTTTCTTGTAACTGTATTATCGTTAATGAGACGCACAAGGACAGTGCTTTTCCTGGGGAGGCTATAAATATATCCATATTAAAAGCTTTTTGAACCTGTGCTCTTTCATTGTAATTCACTTCATTCCTTGGCAACATTTCTTATCAGCGATCTTAAAAAGTTTATGTACTGTATAATGTATTTATATTATACAATACATACATACATACATACGCACAAGTTTAAATTAAATTGGCTTATGTAAGTGCGGAACATGCTGAATTTTACTGCCACATACATAAAGCTTACAAAGCACCTGGAAGCTTTACACACAATTTTTATATATCTTAACTTTTCATAAACTGAAAGCTCAATTATTTTAAACATTTTCAGCTTTTACTTAGGACATCCAAAAATGATATATATTATTTTGCTGATACTTACATGATGCGGTGATAGGCATCCGATTGCGTCTGGGCACATGTCACGGATTGGTCGGATTCCGTTGAGTCATCGCGCAGCGTCGCAACGCCGAGCGGTAATATCGGTATTATAGCAGCTGTTGCAGCTGCGGCTGTTGCCGGGGGTCCCGCCAATGCCGCCGTGTATGATGTAGGCGGCGTTCCGGTGAAGGTTTGTGTTTGCGGCGATGGTGTCGTACTTACGGCCTCCTATTTGTTTGAATTTTAGCCAAATAGAGAGCGGTTGGAAATGGAATGGACGACAAAGGTAAAAAAAATGTTGTTAATATTTTGGATTATATAAAAAACATAGAGATAAATAAATATATATATTTCTTAAAATATAAAGAGCACACAAAAACCTTGAATTCAGCGGATTCCTGTACCGAGAAGCGTTTGCGTTCGTACAATATTTCACGTTCAATGGAACGACTGCGAAAGGCTGGCGGCAGTGAGCGATCCGGTGGAGTTTGCAACTTGGGCGTATCCGGTGTATTAGCTCTGCCAGCAGCGGTTGCCTGTGCTCCTGCGCTTTGCTGCAACTGCAATTGCTGCCGTTGATGTTGCTGTTGTTGTTGTTGTTGTTGCTGATGATGTTGATGTTGCTGCGAATGCGACGATGTTGTGGGCGGAGATTTTTCGTTTTGCTGTTGCTGCTGCTGTTGTTGTTGTTGCTGCTGCTGCTGTTGCTGTTGTTGCTGTTGATGCTGTTGCTGCTGCTGTTGATGATGTTGTTGTAATTGTTGTTGCTGTTGCCGCTGCTGGTTCTGCTCCTCACGCTTTTGCTGACGCCGTATCTCGAAGTCCAGCAAACGCGCTTCTCGTTGCTCCTTGTCGCGCTGTTTACATGCAATTGTTGCAAAGTGCATTTTTAACTATAAATCTTTTAGCTCAACGGCCATTTTTGTTTTATTATGCTTAATTACGTGGTAGTACTTTTAATCATGAAGTTTTTCACCATTTTACTGCTTTATTTATATGTAATTCCGATTAGTTATAAGCGATAATTGATTTATAATAATTACGCGAAAGGCATACGATGGTAAGTTTTCTTTTCTTTTCTTTTTGTATTGGATGGTTTTCTTTTTTTTAATAATTTGAATTATTAGGTTGATGGCGCGTCTGCTTGCACACACGCATACACACACACACACACACACACACACACACAAAAACATTCACGTATGCAGACAAATACATTCACTCATATGGAAGCGTCGCGACGCATCGTGACGTTGCATGAGCACGAGCGGGAATACGATGATACAGATTTACATACAAACACACACATGCACACACGCACACATACAGAATCACAGTCAGAAACAGGCACGAACACAAATACGAAACACAACAGACACGAGACACGAAAACACTTACCTTATAATTGATAGCGTCTTGCTCTTCCTTTTTGGCTTCACGTTCGTTGCGCTGTCTATCGCGTTGCTTTTCCTCGTCGGTTTGCGATGTTTTGCTGTCTGCAATCGATCCAAAGAAAACAAAACGGAAAAGAGAAACGAATATCGTTCGATAAACGATTATTACAGTTTTTCGATCTTAAGCTGCATATTCCATGCGCAATTTGAAAGCAAAGAGAAACCCTCAAATAAATACAAATACAAATGTACGAAATTAAAATATATGTAAGTAATACAATACAATACAATACATACAATATATATTTATGGTATATACATAGCCGAAGGATTCAGGATTAGCATGCGAACGTCAAACGAAAGGTACGCACATTCGAAGGTATTGTACAAGCAAAATATGACATTGAACTAAGTTCTACTCCAAGCTGAGCTCTTGGTTGACTTTCTAATACGTTATTGTATATACTTTCCTAGCATTGCATTCAGTCGTGCACTACGTGCTTTCGTCTACATATAGTATGTACATACATAGAAACTCATACTCATAACCGAAACATAACATTTTCAACGTATCCTGTATGCTAATGTTCATGTACCCAAGTATGTACTCTTATGTATGTACGTTCAGTACACAGAAACCAAATATAATGTCAGACATTCTAATCAACAGTTTTAATTTATAAATACATTGTTTAGTGATGCGTATTATTTTTAATTATAGTATTTATTTATTTGTACATTTTACATGCCAGAACCTATTCTAACCTAAAAGTATGCTATGAAATATTAATGAATTCTATTGTATAATTCGACTTTATTTTATTCTGGAGTTGTATTGTTAAAACTTTTCCCACTTATTTTTTTAAAAGGAAAGTTTTTGAAATTACATTCAAACTTAACTAAAAAAAAAGTACTCTTCACATTGAAAGCTAATAAAGAAAAGTTTTTAAAAATTTGCAAACTCAAGCAATAAAATATACACAACAGACTGATCATAAATATGGTAAATGTTTCCTATAATAATACTATATATTATAGAAAAGCACATTAAAAAAGCTTATAGCTTTAAGCGTTGGCAATTTAACTATATACAATAATTTGCTTTGCTATTTCTTCTATTAAGTGTTTTGCAATTATAATTAGTCTGACCTAATCTAAATAATTAAGTTCCACTTTAAGCCAATTACATTGAGCAATTTGCAATCTGTGACCTTCAGCGTGTAATTATGTATATTATTTGTGTGTGTGTGTGTGTGAATAGTATATATATATATGTATATACATAAATACGTACATACATACATACATACATACATATATTTAAAAAAAATGCATAAGCACAAGAACTATAGGCATATGCATTCATACGTATGTATAACAGTATATTTGTATATCCGGGTATTTATTATTGTTATTGTTATTGTTGTTATTCTGCAGTTGTTTTTGTGCCGATAATTGCATTAAATGTACACGTACGTATGTGTGTACGTATATACGCATGTATGTATGTGTCATAACATTTAACTAGGATTTTACTTGTAGCTCTTTCTACTTATGCATGTGCTTACAGTTAGCTATTGGAACAAGAACAACTATGCAAACTAAAGAAAACAACAAAAACAAAAAACAACAACGGACAAAAAAAATATTATTAACGAAAACGAAAACTTTGTAACATAATCATATAAAAAAAAAAATGATAATGAAAAATGTTAATGTTAATGTTAACTAGTACTATTTAAACAACACTACAGAAGACTAAAGAGAGATATTTATAGAGCAGGAACGAGCGAGGCAGACTACGAGCAACAGACAGAGAGCGAAAGACAGAGATATGAAGAGATCGAAAGAAAGAAAGAAAGAGAGAAAGAGCGAGAGAGAGATAGATAGAGTGAGATAGACTTACTCCTTACCTCTATATGTGTCAGTTCTTTATTGATTATGTTGTTATTGTTATTGCTTTTGTTGTTATTGTTGTTGTTATTGTTGTTGTTGCTGTTGTTGTTGCTGTTGTTCGTATCAAATGTAATAATACTGATGGGCGTGTCATTTGTATGGACTTTGATCATTTAAGATTTAACAAGCTGACGAATGCGTGTGTTGCGTGTGCCAAGCAGACCAAAAACCTTTCATATTTTGTCATTATTTTTAATAAATTTCGGATATTCTATTATTATTATTATAATATTATTTTTATGATTGTTTTGCTTAACGTATTTTTGTTGTTGCATTTTATTTTCATATTATTGTTGTTTATATTTTTGAACAGCGGCAACGTCGTTTAACCACGGTATTGGCAACGTGAATGTGTGTGTGTGTGTGCATTGTGTGAGTATGTGTGTGTGTGTGTGTGAATGCATAAAGAGAAGAAATGGGGCTCGAAAGGACACTGAATACTAGTGTAAAATGATCTACAATTGAATACATTCAGTTATGCGCATGTGGCAGTGTGTGTGTGTGTGTGTACTTCAACGGGAATTATGCGTAACTGTATCTTTATCTGTATATGAATCTATCTCGGTATCTGTATTTGTATCAGTATCTGTAAATGAATCTGTAAATGTATCTATCTCGGTATCTGTATTTGTATCTGTATCTGTATCGGTATCTGTATCTGTATCTGTATCTGTATCTGTATCTGCGTCTGTCTACGCCTCAAGTTCTCGTACATGTTCGTTGCACTATGCGATACATATTTTTATGGTGTTAGTAGCAGTTTTAACAGAATGCATATTATACGATCTGGCTAGATTAGCTAGTATTATTTAGCTTTAGCTGTGGCATTACGTGATGGTCGCTCATATTTGGACGTGGTTAAACGAGACAACATTAAAAGAAAAGAACAGAATTAACAAAATGTGAATAATTATTAAATTTATGTTGAAATTTTTGATTTTCCAATAACTTTTGCTTCTTTTTGTTGGCTTAAAAATTGCATATGCAATAACTAAATATAATATTTTGGGGCTTAATTAAGCACAAATAAAAAAAAAAAAAAAGAAAGAATAGAAAACTGAAAAAGTATAAATCATGTAATTAGTAGGAAATACTGGAAAAGTCATATACTTATGTATATGTGGAGATAGAACAGAATACTGAAAAACTAGTTGCCCTAGTTTTATTTCTATTTATTGATTTTATTTAAATGTTAGTAGTTTTATTAACCCATCACACATTGAGTTGTTTCTTTTGTTGTTTTTTTTAATTTTTATACATTTAGCAAATCTCAATATAATTATAGGTTTAGTAGGTGTTAGCTAATTCATACTAAATACACACATAGGATTGTTTAATAGACATTGATTGTTTCGAGGCAAACTGAAAATTGGAAACTTAAAAGTAAAATTGATTCAATTAAATAATTTATTTGTTTTAGCGTATCAGACAGTTAGTACTATAAGTATGTTGAGATACACATACACATATAAACATACTATGAAGATATATTATTTAGTACTTTGGATACGGTACGTGGTACGCGTACTATACGTTCAAAGACGTTCATTTAGTTTAAGGATACAATAATCAATAATTAATTTATATATGTAGATATATGGTTGTTTAATTTATATTGTATATAGCATAATAGTATACATCTATGAATATACGGCTCAGGTTCACTCAGTTACATAGTACGGTACGTATACAAACGCAAGAATATTATTTAATTCGAACTGTAAACAGAGTAAGAGACTGGGTACATTTAGAGACTTGCCTTTATAAAGGAAAGAACCAAAGTTCAATAATCAAAATTATTTGAAAATACGTATAAAAAAATTAGCAAAATTAAAATTATTCACAACAAAAAAAAAAAATATTAATAATAATAATGAATATATATATAATATTATGGAGTTCCTGAACTGTTCATGCAACTCACTTGAGGAACCACCGCCTGCCCCAGGAGGCGGATAGGAGAACCAAAATTGATGTGCCAGTTTGAAGTCGCCCAAAGATGGGCTATCTGTAAGATAAAACAGTAAAAATACTTGTAACACTTGTCTTATTAACTAATTGAATTGAATAACAAAGAAACAAAAAAGAAAAACGAAATAAAAGTTAGTTTGTTGTTGTGTTTTAATAATTTAATATGCATAACAAAGCACTGCAACTAAAAATGTCCTGATTTTGATGGTAATTTAAGCACGTTTTAGATTTAGTTCATTTAATTGTTAATTAGTTTTATTTCAAATTGACTCACTCAAACACTTGATAAAAAAAAAAAGAAAAATTAACTAAGCAAATGCAATTGTCAATCAATTTGCAATTATCGAGCAAATAACTTATTTAAGTTGGCTCACTCGGAGCAGCACTCTTAAAATAAAATTAAAAATACAGTTTCAATCTGAACTATCTTAATATAATATTTAGATGCCATATAGTTGTTATTAATGTTTATAAGGGAGCTCGGATGTGAGTATATACTCGTATGTAGATAATAACCGGATGTACAACAAGTAACTAGCTGGCCACTGTGGGTAATAAATTGTTAAAAAGGTAAATTTCAATGAATGAATACTTACCAATTAACTAGAATCAAGTACTCGGAATAAGTTTTTCTTCAGGATTTTCACTTGAATTTTTCTACCACTTATCGAAGCGCCTCTGCGCTTAGGCTTGCGGTGCATACAAGTGCAACTTATGTATGAGTGTACATTTGTGTGTGTGTAAATTTTGTACTACTTATGTACATACATGTATATGTTCATGTATATGTGTAGGCAGGCACATGTATGAGTATGTGTGTTCAATTATAAATTTTGAATAAGCAATTGACAAGCTTCAAAATTTTAAAACATTTAAGTGGAATATCTTTCTGCAACCAATTATAACAATAAATAATTACAAATCACGTACACATACATACATACACACACACACACACACACGCACACACACACACACGGACACAACACTTCCAATGATAAGGCAAAATTATTATGGATGAAATTGTTTATTTTTCTCGTTTGTTTATTAATCGAATATTTATCGTTAATCGTTAATCACGGTGCTTGGTTATGTTGAATTTATACGATTTTGTTCGCAGTTTGATTAAAATATTGCACTATATGAAGCAGCTATTATTAAATATGTTATGGCATACGCAGTTTTACTTATGTATGTATGTACGTAAGTACGTACGTATGGCACGTTGTATGTATGTGTGTGCGGGCGGGCGGCAGACTGCGCTGCCGTTTAACGCGAGTCGATGGAGGCTTCTACTTCTGCAAGTGCGAACCGCGCAGTTGAACAACGCCAGGCAGCATCAAATGTTTGTCGTCGGCCTTCGCAAATGCAAAAGCGCTGACGCTGGCGCTGCTGCTGGCGCTACTGCTGACGCTGCTGCTGCTATTTCTACTGCTTATACTCTTGCTGTCGCTGTCGCTGTCGCCGTTGCTGTCAGCAGTAGGCGGTCGCCTGTTTACAGTCGACGACCATTCGGCTCTGGCAACTTACATACATTCATGCATACACATACATATGTATAAGAAAAAAAATTCTTTTTTTTTTCTTCTTTTTTTGTGCTTTTCGTATTTTGTTACACTGCAGTTGCTGCATTGAGTGTTTCTCGCTCTCTCTCTCTCATTTCACTTCTTTTTCTCAAATTTTTGCTGCGCTCTCCGACACGCGGTCTCTATTTCCCTCCGTCTCTCTTTCTCTTTCTCTCTCTCTCTGTTGCTCTATTAACGTCGCTTTTCTGTTTTCAATTGGCATTAACGATTTCAAAAGCCAAAAACCACCAGCGCTACAAACCCACAAAGAAAATGTTTCTCATTTGTTTGATGACATGTCAGAAATAAAGCCCACTATATGTATGTATGTATGCATGTGTTTTATATTGTGCATTCACAGTTATATGACTACAGTTACTCCGGAAAGTAGGCAACATAATGCTGATCAAAAAACTAAACACCTCTATACATACAAAATGAAAATATTGCAAATTGAAAGTGTTACCAACTGGCTTATGAATAGATAATATCTGAGAAACATTTAGTAGCTCTGTATATTGTATATATATATATATATATATATATATATATATGCTTTATCTCCATATTATATACATACATATATCATAAATACATGTCTTGTTTGGCAATTTAACTAAAAGGTGTGCACACAGAACTTAAAACACATTATTTATGCACTTGTAACCGCATGTATATACATACATTACATGTGAAAGTACATGTGTATTTGTACATACATATGTACATACATACATATATATTTACATAGTCGACATTTCTTTAAAGGCCGAAGATTGCACACGCTATTGATGGCCAGTAGGGGGCGCCAGTTAAGGTTTTTTACGTTACGCTGTAGTGTATTCGCAAATGAATACATACACCCACATTTGATACGAACGTAAGTAGGCGCACATGTCTGTGCTTATGTACTACACACACACACACACACACACACACGTCACGTAGATACGTATTACATACATGCATAGAAACTTATTAAGACAACGCACGTTACGTTTCGTAAATGATTCTTTGGGGCAGGCTTAGGAAATGCAACAACTGTGTGTATTCCAGCACTTTGCCGTGGCAAAAGAAAAAACAAAAAATACAATTATACAAATACAATTAATACGAGTATATAAGTGTGTAAAAAAAAAAGAAAATTAACAAAAATTAAGGCACTTTTCGTTTCCGTATCCGTGAGACTTAGCATTACCATTGGCTGTAATCTTTTAAGCCAAAACAACAACAATAACAATACCAATAGCAACAACAACAAAAATAACAAGAAAAAATGAAATAAAAATGCGTAAAACCGGAACTAGCTAAACCAGGACACGTTTTAGATGCGTAAAGTGAGACTTATCGGGGACTTGCAATATGTGTGACTGTGGCTGCTGGACTTGATTGTGCGACTGGTGCTCCCACATTGCCTAGTCGCTGCCCCAAAACTATCCACATTGTCTCATAATGGGATGGATGCCTTATTACAAGCGAAACGAGCGACCCCAACACATGGTTAAAACTCTAACGAGCCACGAAACAACGAAAATGCCGAAAACTTCGAAAAGGAAAAACAAAAACAAATATAAAAAAAAAAAAAAAAAATAGCAAAACTCTCACTGTTTAGGAAAAGAGAGAGAGAGAGAGAGAACAGTACTCTCTGCACGTCTGCGTGGGAAATGTTAGCGGAAAATAGTCGGTTGACCTAGCAGGATATGTTCATGTGTCCTGTCTCTCTGTTTCGCAATTTTTATACTTCCTTTTAAGCAAATATCTATTTATATATATATGTATTTTAATTTTATAAACAAATCACATGTAAGTTTAATTTTTGGAAACGTGTCATTCCATTTAATTGGCCAATTAATTAATTTAATTTATGCACACTTGGTTTAAGATTTTCACGCATTTTTAAAAATATTAAAAACTCCGCCAAAATGAAAAAAAACCGTTAATTCTGTATATTCACAAAATATCGATATGTTTGTGCAAGTCTTCTTGTCAAGCATCGATAACTTTTTATACTGTTATTTCAATTAATTTTAGAATAGACTTGAAATTCGAAGTGCATTTAATATTTTTATTTATTTCAAACAGAATTCAAGTAAAATCACAAATTGAAGGAGAATTAAAAGAAAAAGAAAAAGAAAAAAAATAATTAAAAGCAACGTTTAAATGTAATTTTATTTTTATATTTATTTTTTGTTAACTATTGTATATATATATATAATAGATACAAGTACCGCAAATTGTTTTCGTACCTTACCTTACCTTTCGAGAGACGCCACCGCATGCCGTAAGATTGTTGCAAGTTCTATGGGAAATAAATGTATTTATTACAGAAAGGGGTTTCAATAAATTAATATTTTTAATAATGTCAACATGTTGTTATGCTTTTTTTTAAATATATTTTCGTTTTATTTTTTTTTTAATGAGCACTCGACCTGTCCCAAATGTGCGATAAGGTTTGGTTAAATGATTTTACAAATTGACACATTCGTCGATTTACATACATACATACATTATATGTTCCTTGTTTCTCCACACACATACAGTATAGTAAATGTAGTATGACATTTTGCACATCATTCAATTCAAGAAAATATATTATACTTTTAAATACCAAAAACAGTTGTGACAGATCTTTTTGCAATGACAATACCCAATCATCTATCATCTTTTAACTAATATTTATCTCTTTAATTTATTAACTTTCATCTTTAAACTTTTGCATTATGCTTCCTTCTGCAATTATCTCTCTCTATCTCTCTTTTCCCTCTCTTTCTATTTAATATATATTTTTTAATACATACAATATACATATACATGGTTTTTCATATTCAGTGCAGCTTTAACGCAACCGTTTAATAATGTCGTCAAGACAAACGAAACCAAAAACAAAAACACAAAAGAAAAAACAACTTATTTCTTACATATGTATATATTGTATATATGCATATTTATTTATATGTTGTATATATATGTATGGTATATATACTTATTTGTTTATTTATGTACATATATTTACGCATACGAAAGATTGAAACGATTATTTGCTAAGACTAACAATCAAAGCTGTGCAAATCGAAAAATTTACTTTTGTTGTTGTTACTGTTTTTGTTGTTACTGATTTTGTTGATGTTTATTTTTTTCATTTTCATTTTCATTTATTTATTTTTTTTTGATTTTTTGATTTCCGAAACACCAAATCAATTCCACGCTTTGGTTGAACTTTATTTTTTAAAATCTCTTTTGCTAGTATTGAAAATTTCCATATTGGCAAAAAAAATATGGAAGATTAAAACCAGTTTTTAAATGTTTGTAGTTTGTTTGTTTGTTTTGTTTTCGTATTTCCAGTGTTGCCATTTAAATGTATAATTATTTATATATATATTTATATAAATATAAATATTTTTTATTTTATTTTTTGTATTCATTTAATGGAAAAACAATTATCGCCAGCATGACTTAACAAAATATTGTCGGCAAAAAAGTATTAACACTATTAATTTGCTTGTTCTGTTAAAGGATTCAGTTGAACTTTTGATTTTGTTCTAGTAAGTACTTATATAGGCAATGTTCACTTGTTGTTAATATTATTTTATACTTTATTTATACTTTTAATAAATACATATATATTTAAATTGGCTTTCTGCTTGGCTTGGCAACACTGTCTACTATAAGTATATGTACATGCATTTGTACTAGTTTACTTTCTGTTCAAATTCAGTAGTTTTGCTCTGGGCAAAGATTTTTCATTAATAACTATATATATGTCATTTCATGGCGTATCGGTTGACCAAATACAAATACATACAAATGAATATAAATTATTTTAGTTTTAATTAAAATTAAAAATTACATAAACGAAGCACAATGTTTTTCTTAGCACTGAATCTCGATTATCATATCGTTTATGAGTAGAACGTACATAACTGTACCTAATGCATGGTATGGTGTATGCGACGAATTTAAAAAAAAAAAGAATCGAATATCTAAAGTTTATTTATTTAAACAAAAACAATTTGTGAATTATATTACAATTTCTCATTGCATCCAGATAAATATTTCTTATTTAATTTTAATATTTATCTTATTGTTTTTGGTTTTTTTTTTTGTTCTTTTTGTTATGTTTTTTTTTAACGAGTTACGCCACATTTATAACGTGATAATACTTGCTTACATACTATTAACATTTACAATTCTTCGTTGAAAACGGTCACACTGTCAAAAACTTAGTTTTTCAATTTTCTTATATATTTTATTTGTATTTTTTATTTTATGTATTTTTAATTTTTTTTTTGTATTTTTTATTTTATGTTTATGTTTATGTTTATGTTTATGTTTATGTTTATGTTTATGTTTATGTTTATGTTTATGTTTATGTTTAT
>JBAMCR010000001.1:87080-119989 GCA_037075045.1 Mulgravea parasiatica
GTATTAAGTATTAAGTATTAAGTATTAAGTATTAAGTATTAAGTATTAAGTATTAAGTATTAAGTATTAAGTATTAAGTATTAATAAGCATTAAATTAATTAATACTATTAATATGCTACAATAATTTTATTGTTTATAACATAATATAATATTAACAAAAACTGATGCATTAGTGTCTCATTGTATTCTAATTAAAAATGAATGAAAAATTAATAAATATGCAGATAAATAAAAAAGTACAAGTAAAAAAAGAGTTAAGCTCCTCCATCTCCTAATATGAGAGCGTATGTACATACATATGTATTCACATTTATATTGTACATACGTATGCGTATGCTGTATGCGGAATTGATTCAATTATGGTTTATGTTTTGTTAGCATTGTGCTCGGGCTTGGTAATTTGTTTGTTGATGTGCTTATCTCTCTAGAGAATTTCTAATGCTAATGCTAATGCTAATGCCAATTTTCATTGATAAGTGCGTAAATGCAGAGGATATCTACATATGTATGTGTATAATATCTTATATATATATATATATATATGTATATATACGTATGTGTATGTGTGCATGAGCTAGTATATGTAAGTATGCACACTCACACACACACACCCACATACAGACACACATACACATTTGTATATGCGGATGTACGTGACGATGAGAGATAATACTTACACAAGCATAACAGGCACAACACCAAACGGTAAAATTGCAAGGCTAGCCAATACATTGCCAACGCACGCACACGCACAAGAACACGCACACGCACACGCAAACGGGCACACAGTCACGCACACAAGCAACCAGTCACGCACAGAGGCAGACGCAAGTTGTGTGCGGCCTGATGCCCTCTGCTGATATTTTCGGCTGCTGCGGCGCGTCCGTCTGCTGTTGCTCTTGCTGTCTCTTTTTGTTTTGCTGTATTGCTGTTTTGTTGTTTTGTTGTTGTTTTTGTAAATTCGTTTTTGTTTTTGTTTTTTTTGTATTCTTTATTCTGTCGCGTTGTGCTTCTTATTTGATTTTGGCGCGTGCGTGTGACGTTGTTCTTATTGGAGTTACTTGGCTTGTGGGTGAGCTGCTCTATTCGCACTTTAATACGTTTCGCGTTGCGTAGGTGTCACATTCACAAGACCGCATGTACATATGTATGTATATATTGTAGGTATGGCAATTCACATACACACATATACCATGCATATGTATGTACATGCATCGGTATACGTTGCCTGCTCAATTCGCTGTACACGCATATGTAAACGTTTTAATTGCCGCCGTTGTTGTTATTGTTGTTATAACAGTAACAGTCACTGTTATTGTTGCTGTTGCTGTTGTTGTTGTTGTTGCTGTTGTTGCTGTTGCAGTTGCTGTTGTTGGACGTTTTACAGTCAACGCAAATTGCATTAAACAGTTGTTTCTGCTCACCTTTGGCTTTGTCTGTATTCACAATCGTTACATTGTTATACTATTATTCACTTTTCCAATTTGATTTATACATTTATAATTTAAATTATTAGTTTGCATTGTTCAAGCGATTAATAGTGCATCCTTTTATTTTTATGTGGATTAATTAACTTTAATTGCATTAGTATAAAGCTGCGTTAATAAATGTAGTATATACAAGCATACACACACACATATGCACACATAATATAAATTACTAAAAAATAATCTCTACACGTATGTTTATGATTTTATATAGCAAGTTTTGGGATAACTGTACTATTTTTGTCAGGTTTTTATTCCGTATTTAATAATTGCTTTACCTAATTTTTTTTTAGCTTCGCATATGTATTCATATTCAAACACACCTATGTATTTGTACATACATATACATATGCAGCCAGGTACAGTGCGCATTCATAATTGAATAAATGTTAAAAACTTTATCCAAATGCTTTTGTTTTAAATTAAACACAAAGCCAATTGTTGTTAAAGTAGTTTTGGAATTATAATCGTTTAATTGCTTGTCGTTTTTTTTTTAAATTTAAATCAAAATATTTTCTTTAAAATTACCATTATTCAATACGATTTTCAATTGAATTCTAATTAAACTATTAAATATTTTTTCATTTACATATAATTTGTGATGAAATTCTTTGGCCAATTACAATCTTCAAAACCTGAAGTGTTCGAAAAAATGTTTTCATTTTTTGAAACTTACACCTAGGAAAATCAGAGTCAAAACTTTTGTGATATTCTAAATAAGTACCACATGCGTTGTCAACATAACAAATTATTAAATAAAGAGGATAATTAATGAAAATAAAACTATAAAATATTGAATTTAATATTTATTATGCCGAATATATTTAATTTGGCTAAACTGACGAGGTTTAAGTTTAATTATCATTAGATATACATATTAAATTGTATATAAAAAACGAATTAACTTTTATATTTAAAAAATTATACACTTTTAATCGATTTCCACTTATTTTAGAAAAATTTACTCTATCGAATAGGCACTGTAAGTAAGTGGGTATGTGTATGTACATACATACATATAAATGTATCTGAATATTTATATACCTATTGATGCTGCTGATGTTGGCCTTTAGCTCTTGTTTTAGCAGGCTCTGCTATGTATCTGTGTGCACACAAACATATATCTCTATACACACATGTGTATAAATATATTTAAGTGTGTGTGTGTGTGTGTATGGTATGTCGTTCAAATGTGTGTATGTATGCTTGTTACAATGTTGGGCGAAACAACAAATACATTTATCTTAACATTCGTTTTTATATTTAGACACAGCAGGTTTTCTTTTATCTCATTTTCTCTTATATTAACAGAGAATTCCTCTGTGCCTCACGAGGGGTGGGGGCGGAGGGGGAGGTGAAAATGCCTGTTGCGATTGCCTTGTAGCATACCTACAGGCGCCACAAAGGGGGCAACTTATTTAATAATATTGAATAATTATATTTATGGTTTTAGCATTTGTTATTGGCATTCACCGTTGTTTTGCACATTTGCTTAGCTTAAGCTATTTTAATACTGATGCTGTAAGCGTATGTATATGTATATATGTGCATGTATGCGTGTGTGTCTAAGTGTCTGTGTGTACTCCGGCATGGGATACACCCACTGTGAACGTTTATAGCGGCAATGGCGGCTGCTGCTGTTACTTTTTCACTAATGTAAATTGTTGTATAAATTTAAATTCAATTGCTCGATTATTTGATTATTATTACAATAATAATAATTAATATTATTATTATTATTATTATTATTATTATTATTATTATTATTATTATTATTATTGTTATTATTACGTATGCACTTGTGATTGCCTTTTTGCACAGACAGCAATATTAAGTCAAATATTAAGAGCATGCGCATACACTCACACATCGAATACGAACTAATGCACAATGTATGTGGATACATACATATTATGTATTTTTTGGTATTTAAACAGTTTTTTTATGCGTATTTCCAAAATAGAATGTCTATATTTTGTAATTGAGTTTGTTTGATTTTGTATTATTATGCTAATTCACGCCCGAACGATGCTATCATGTATTCCTTGTTGATGTTTCTTGCTCGACACTTGATCTTTTCTTGAAGTCCCTGTGTTGGACAAGACCTTGCGATATCACTTCATATATATGTATATATATCTAATATATATATATATAGAATTTTATATATATATTCTTTTTTTTTCGTATTTGTATATAGCTAAAAGCGTTATTTTACTTGCGTCAGCTACACTGATTGGAACGTCTGCTGTCGTGCTCCGTACTACGAAAAATGTGAAATAACTAAAGATATTCGCAGCATTCGTCGGCATTCTGCTCCCAATTGGCAGCTGAGCACACAACAAACAAGCCTGCCTCTGTGTATGTGTAAGTCTGTTTAAGTGTGTGTGCGTGTGCTTGTGAGGAAGAGCTTGGGCTGAGCGAATATTGAGCGCGAAGCAAAGCTAACACAAGCGTTTCTCAATGGACCTTCTGAATGGCCGAGCGTAACTCACCAACACACGCATAATATTGCGCTCACTTGGCGCACACACTTGCATGCACGCACACACGTACACTATAATTAGCTGCCGCCAAGCAGATTGCGTAAAACACTGAAGCCGCAGCTGTAGATAAAGTTTGTCCTTGTCTTGCTCTTCTTTGGAAGCTTTTGTTTTTCTGTCGGGGTTTGTTTTTGTTTTTGTATAATGTGGCATCCATGAATAAAAGCTCTGCATGACAAAGCTTTTGAATGACAGCTCATTGGCCGGGGCACAGCATCTAAAGAGCTTTTGTCATTGAGTTTTAGGCACGGCGACCGCCCGACAGTTGTCTACGTAAACAGCTGCTGCAAATCAATTCCTAGACATACCGTATGTACGTATGTATGTGTTTTATGTATGTATTGTATGTTTGTACAAGGTGCCCCCTGGTAGCCACTGCCCACTCACGATTGTTCATTGCATAAAGGAATCATCTCTAACCTGACCTGACAGGTAGTCAAACTTTTAGATCAGCCAGCCAGCCGACCGTTCGTCCATTCCAAAGTAAATAAGCCAAATATTGTATATTAATTATTTATGGAAATCCTTCAGAGATCAGCAATGAGTACTCAATGCATATATTACTGACTGTGTCCTACATCTTTCAAATACTCATTTTTCCAATTAGCATTTCGAATACAGAGTACTCAATGAATATCGACTTGTGACTGTTTGCTTTCCTTTTTTATAGTAACCTACATTACTTTCTTCCTGATCTTAATTTAAATCTTGTTTAAAATTAAGTTCTACCTTTGAATACATATGTATACACACATATGTATACACAGATATGTAAATACATTTATTTGATAAGGATAAATAATAATGTTAATTTGATGAATACTTAAAAAAATAATAAAAAATAGCTAACGTATGTGATGTAATTTCAATATTGTTTTCCTTAAGAATATCCTACATATACATACAATATATAATTTATACTTATTTATTTGCAATGAGATCGCATTTACTTTAAAATTTAATGATTAATTTTTATTTTCTTTCTCAAATAAATAATTAGAATAAACGAATTGTTTAAAAATATATATTTTATAAGACAAATGTTTTTAGCTAATAAATATGCTACGTGGAGTACTTTTCGTAGTTTGTCAGTGGTAACTTATTAACTATTCAATAACTGAGGAATATAAATAAATATGGAAATTGGGATTGACATCAATAAAATAAATACAAATTGAGTTAATTCATATTAGTTATTTGAACATATTGCGAAAATCTATGCCCTTTACTTTGAATGTTATATGTAATAAAAGCAGTTATTATAGAGCTTCTGATTGGTTTTCGATTTGTTCAAATTCAATATGAAGACCGCTCCGCATCCTTCCGCATAATAAATATGTATATACATAGCATATATTGTAGTAAATAGGATATGTATGAGAGAATGGCCTATAGATAGATAGATAGATAGATGGCTTGATAACTTATCGTTATGCTTTCACTTTCAATTTATTCATACAACTCATATTTATGCATATGAGTACATTGTGTATGCATGAATACTATTTGAGTGGATGTGTGGGTGTATGTCAAAGAAAACTCCAGATGGCGCTGCTGTTGTGCTGTTATTCTGTTGTTCTGTTTTTCGGTTGATACAGGTCTGACATCAGCATAACGGTGACAACCCTAAATGAGCATTGACATCTCGTGATTCTGAATGAATATGGATGCATGTGAATGCGTCGGCTGTGGATTGCGCAGACTCCGAGCGAGGCACAGAAACAGAAACGGATTCAATCTCATCAGAGTATTTGCAACAACAACAATTAGAGCAAGAGTCACAGCATCCGAAGGCGTACGGCAACAGTAATCATTCGTTAGCTAGCCACGGTAGAACACGCAGCACATGTACGAAGCGATAACATACATTTACATCTGTATATTATGTATATATATGGTATATAGTATATATTGTAGCTATAGGACGAGCGGGAAATAAGTGAATGAGCAACCGAATTTTTGTAGGGCGTCCGTGATTGTATATGTGTGTTTCTTGTTTCAAGTGTCACCCTAACATATACTCGCACACACGCGCGCACACACACACACACACACACACACGCAGAGAATAGTCAATCTGTCTTTGGATATTAGTTGTATTCGTACGTGACACATTTGTTAGATAAACAATTTTCTTCTTCTTCTTTTTCCATCGTAATTTATTTGTTCTGTTTAAGTGTGTGTGTGAATATGTACCGTCTGATTGTTTATAAACACAAAATTCCAAATACAAAATAAATAAATATTTTGTAAAAATATAATATTATTTACGATGGTAATTAATAACGTATGTACATGTATGTGCATACATACATTTAAAAAAAATAGTCTTTAAATTTGTACTTGAAAAATGTTATCGTAATTGTCATTTTGATATATAAAAAAGAAATTAATTTTTTAATTTTTTTTCACTGAGTGTAATTGCAAAAATGGGTCAGACACACAAAAAGAACATACGTGTGCTTGTGTATGTACGTATGTACGTATGTATGTATGTATGTATGTATGTATGTATGCAACAATGATGAGGGCCACATTAAGGTTTAGAATTGTATACGAGACGCCTTCGTAATGCATTATTAAAAAATCTCGCATTTATACGCTTTTTATTACTAAGAATACGTGACAGATATAGAAATGAATATTTATGGCATTATTCACTCAGGCATTTATCTATAAATGGTTACGTATTAGATGTGTGTGTGTTTGTGTGTGTCTGTGTGTGTCACATCATAACATTTGAATGTCTATCAAAAGGCAATCACTATGGCAGCATCTTTTTTTTTGTTTTGTAATAACATAAAGCGAAACCGTAATCATATTATAATATAATAGAATATATATTATATTTTTTTATTTGTGTGTGTGATACATGCGCTGATAAAAGAATTTCTATTTTTAATTAATGAATACTAATTAATTGGATTGTTTTACCTCAAGCATGGTTTTCATTCAATTATTCGACTTCCACGTGGAAACAGAGCGTATACATAATAAGTGCACTTTAATAATACGTATACGTATGCAAACATATTACTTAATTTATTTATTTGAATAAATATACTATAAGTTTTCCCTTTTTTTTTGTTTTTTGTATCCATATTTGGTTATATTGCAGTTATTACAAGCAGAGATATGGGCTACATAATTAAAAAAACGCGTTAAAAAGCGTGTTGCCATCGAAAGGAAAGCGTTATTGGGACAAAGAGTATCTACATATATCCGAAATGAAACTAGAAACGCCTACACTGATAATGCCAACGAGTTGAGGATCACAGACGAGAACAACAACAACAACTGCTTACGCTGCCAAATATGACTTATTTTAGGCACCTGGGCGTCCATTATAGCCTCCTGCTGCTAATGCTGAGCGCCCAGTTAACACTAGTTCAGTAAGTAAAAAAAAAAAAAATATATATATATATATATATTAATTATTTCACAAATTTATTCAATTATTCACAACTACATAAACATATTATATATATGTTTATATAGAAGAAGTTTTGCCCCAAAAAGTATGCTATACTTTAAGCAAAGACAATTATTATCATTTCATGTGCAAATTCAAGAATATTATTATATATCGTTATCAAACTCAGCTCTTCAATAGTATGTACACGTACAAATGAATATATAATTGATTTTTATTATGTTTTCAGATGCAAACGAAAAGAAATGCTCGCCGGCCGTCTTGAGAATGTGACACAGACGATCTCAAAGATACTGCAAGGATACGATATACGGCTGCGGCCAAATTTCGGTGGCGAGCCATTACACGTGGGCATGGATTTGACTATAGCAAGTTTTGATGCGATCTCAGAAGTTAATATGGTAAAATCAGTTAGAAACAATACATATATATACAGTTATGTGCCCCTATCTAAAGGCTATTTCCATTTTAGGACTATACAATAACCATGTACTTAAACCAGTATTGGCGCGATGAGCGTCTAGCTTTTAATATCTATGGACCGTACTATGACTCGGATGCAGATGACGATGGTGTCAATGATGTCCTGACCTTATCCGGTGATTTTGCCGAGAAAATCTGGGTGCCGGACACATTCTTTGCGAACGATAAAAACAGGTAAGCCAACCAAGTTTAATTTTTGTAATTTGTAGATACTTTTATGTATCTTTTTGGTTTTTTTTTATTATTTATAGCTTCCTTCATGACGTTACCGAGCGTAACAAGCTGGTTCGTCTTGGAGGTGATGGCGCTGTTACCTATGGCATGCGATTCACCACGACACTCGCCTGCATGATGGATTTGCACTATTATCCACTCGACTCTCAGAACTGCACCGTCGAGATTGAGAGCTGTGAGTTGTCCAATTTTTCAAATCAAAAATAAACATCGATGCATTAAAATGTATGAATATGAGTTAATCCAATTTGTACATTTTGCCGTAGATGGTTATACGGTCAGCGATGTGGTCATGTACTGGAAGCCAACGCCCGTGAGGGGCGTGGAGGATGCCGAACTGCCACAATTTACAATAATTGGCTATGAAACGAATGACCGCAAGGAGAGGCTGGCAACCGGTGTCTATCAGCGTCTGTCTCTGTCCTTTAAGCTGCAGCGCAACATTGGATACTTTGTGTTCCAGACATATTTACCCAGCATATTGATTGTGATGCTATCGTGGGTGTCATTTTGGATCAACCATGAGGCGACAAGCGCTCGCGTTGCCCTCGGTATCACAACGGTGCTTACCATGACAACGATCAGCACTGGAGTGCGGAGTTCACTGCCCCGCATCTCCTATGTGAAAGCCATTGATATATACCTGGTCATGTGCTTTGTGTTCGTCTTTGCGGCGCTTCTCGAGTACGCCGCGGTCAATTACACGTACTGGGGCAAACGGGCCAAGAAGAAGATCAAAAAGCTGAAGGACTGTAAGATAGGTAGGAGACTTAATTAAATTCAAATCAACTTTAAATTACATAGAGCCCAAAAATAAAGAACACGAAAAAGGCGAAGGAGTGCAATTTCATAAAAAAATTAACAAATTCATTAATTAATTAATTAATTAACTGAAATAAATGTGTTGTTTATGTGCAGGTAAACTGGAAAAATCCGAAACGTGTTCAACTGCAGAAGACATTATCGAGCTGCAGGATGTACGAATGAGTCCTATACCTTCATTGCGAAAAGGCAACTATAATGTAACCCTCGGCTCCATTGGCACCGAGACCATGGATCTGGCCAAGTTTCCGCCTAGTTTTCGCATTACCCGCAACTATGGCACCGGTCGCAGCCAGCTGCGGCATCGTGGCCAAAGAGGTAACATCAACTGGGTTAACAACGATTTCAATGAAATTAAATAATTTAATTATATCCAACGCAGGTATCTCGGCGCGTCCACGCATGATGCACGCGATCAAAAAGAGCGCCTCGGCCATTAGGGCGACAATACCAAAGATCAAGGATGTCAACATTATTGACAAATATTCCCGCATGATATTCCCCATTAGCTTCTGCGCTTTTAACCTTGGCTACTGGATCTTCTACATACTGGAATAGTTCCGGCTGAGAGTCGTAAACATACGATATTTAAGTATCATTGCCTCCAGATTTTACCATAGTCCACCCCCCCTCCCCCTCCGCCCCCTTGCCAGTAAGCAACAGCGTATGTTGATATGGATCTATGATATACAATACATATGTATATACATTAACCTAAACCTAAATACATGTATGCAATCTATATATTCATAGATACACATATGATACCATATATGTATGTATGTCTATGTATATATATATATATAGTGTATGTATATGTGTACATACAATATATAAAGTATATTGACATTGACCAATTTATAAAATGAGAAACCCGCTGACACACACAAACATACAAACACACAAAACATACATACATACAAATACATACATACAAATACATACATATACACAGTGTATTAACACATACATGCAGGCATATTAAGTAGAGTTATAGAGTATGTATGTTATCCACATATGATAGGTATTTAAATCGCAGTAAATGTGTTCGCGGTATTTTTCAATAAATACAAAACAAAAAATTATGAAATTTAGTTACAGGTAACATACGAGTACTCGTACATACAATTCAAGAGTTATAGCCAAATTATTTAAGGAATTGGAATGCATTTGGCAATATGTTACATCTATTGACACAATTAGAAAACAATTGCAAGAATTAACTAAGCTCAGCAGACTAACGCTTCTCCAAGGATTCAAGGATTCAAGGATTCAAAGATTCAAAGATTCAGTCTCGTTTTTTCCAATAGCTTTCATTGTTATTCACAATGCCATCAACATCATCTACTGTATATTTCTTAGAAATGTTATTAAATGGTTTACATATTTTACACAAATCGCATTTTTATTCTCACTAACTGGATTCCTTACCATATCTATCTATTACCTGTACCATATACAATTTAATATTTCTAGTGTATGTTAACTTGATTTTCCGATTTCTCCGTAAAAACGAAATTTTCGTTTATTTTATTTCCATTTTCAAATTAATTTTTTTTTTGTTTTTTATTATAATTTCCATCCCAACGACTTCAAGATCAACTTGAAGAATCGAATTGGGTTCGTTCGAAAACCGCCCACCTGTCCGGAAAATAAGGGCGTCATATTTATTATATTTATATATTTTTTTTTTATCGGGAAACTCAATTTTCGTAGATTCAGCATTTTCAAAAAGAAATTATGTTTGTTAGGAAAAGTTCCGCTTCCAGCCCAGAAAATGGCCGAGAGTTTTAAGTTTCTTAGAAGTATTTTAAAATATGAAAATATTTAAATCCTGAGAATAAATATTTTTATATTTATATTACGTATATTTTATTATAAATAATTAATGAATAACAATAATTTGTTTAAAGTGCAATAACGAAATTGCACTGGGAAAAAGTTTAATGGGTGTCTACAATATGAGGGATCCTTTGGCAAGAGATCGGGCCTTGGCTCAAGCCTTTATCATGGACCAGGAGAACTCCTTTTTGTACATGCCATATGCCAACCAGTAGAGTAAATTGAACAGGGCAAAGGTCATGGGAAAGGCAACGCGTGCGACGCGATCAATGAGTGAGATACTATTGACATAGCTGGCACCGCGCCCCTGGCCGCTCTTCTCGGCGGCAGCATCCCGTTCCCGCTGGCGTCGAAACTTATCATCGCCCTTGAGGCAGAGCCACATCTGGTGCAGACGTGTAACAGCGGGTGGCTCAGTTTGCGTAGTCCGCTCCATGGTCGATGCATGGGATGGGATTTTTGAAAAAATATTATCGGCATTTTGATTTGGATTCTGCAAATATAATATTATAAAATTCAGCTAAGTTAACCAGATGCATCACTGCAGGAATCGAACTCACATTGTAGATGGGACAGCTGAAGGCATTGCGCTTGGGATAGCCTGCGCCATCCAGCTCAGTCGGCAGGGACAACTCGCAGTGGAGTGCATCATGGTCGGCAAAGGCGAAGACATCACTTTCTGAGTTGGCCGGTTCGCTGTCGTCGCTCTCCTCGGCAGCATTTCCAATGTCACCAGACGTATAGCCCAAGGCACTGATGTCCTCCCATTCATCGTCGATCCGTGGTATTTCGCCGCTGCCGAGCTTGGTAAAGTAATGGACTCCAGCGAACTCCAATAGTGTGGCAATGCAGTACAAGAAACTCATGAGCAGAAACCAGTCGAGGGCCGTAGCATACTTGACCTTTGGCAAATCAGTGCGCGAGTCCAGGCTGATCGTCGATAGGGTCAACACAGCCGTCACACAGAGACCCACACGATCGCTGGTGGCCTCACGGTGTATCCAGAAGGAGACCCACGAGAGCACCACAATTAGTATGCACGGCACATAGACCTGGCAATGATCGCAGGGTCAGGGATTGCTGCATGAATATGACCAATGGGTCTAGGTGGGTATCGCTCAAGCTCACCTGTATCAGAAAGTATCCCGTGTGGCGTTTCAGATTGAAGGCGACATGGAGCACTGAAAAGTCACCTTCGCGTCGTGTTGAGGTAAAGTTCCGGTGCATCATGCTGATGAGATCAAACTGGTTAAGCGTCATGCCGGGCACAAAGGACACCGCATCATCATGGTTCTGCCACTCGTAGACCAATTGTTGGTTCGTATAGCCATCTGGAATGGATTACGCTTAGAACTGAACATGGAAGAACCACTTGACATATACCTACAGCTTCCAATGATGAGCGGACACGACTGGCGATCCATGGGAAAGTTCTTCAGCTCCATTGGACAGGTTGCTTTGATAGTTAGGCTGCAAAGAAATCGTTTTTAGTTCAGGAATTGCTTGGAATAAGGCTCCTCCGGATAATTTACCGCATTGAATAAAGTATGCCGCCATCCTGGTCCAAGCGCAGCAGCTTATTCGGCACGGTTATTGTGTGTATGTGTGAGTGCTTGCCATTGTAGAAGTATGTGTCCGGACGCCAAATCTTGTCGAGCATCTTAATGCTCAGCGACAGGCTCTTGATTGGTCCTTGGAAGCTCAAGCGCTTATCCCGCCAGTATTGCCGAAAGTAACAGTCCATTGAGTAGTCCATGTCCAGCTCGGAGACGGGTCCCATGCTCCGTATGAGTATGTTGGTCCGCACCACCGTTGGCAAACCCTGGCCATGGGTGGGCAGCTGCGACTGCTCGTAGCGCTTCAATAGATTCTCCAATATGCTCGATATATTCCGGCTAAGCATATCCGCAGATGCGGTTCGGGGTCGGGTCAACCGTGCCGCTCCACCTGCCACATAGCCATCCGTTTCATTTATGAAATGTCGTTTAAGGCGACTCCTGCTTGGCTGCTCCATAGTCGAAATGGCACGAAAAGATTCGTATATTCGACTTGCCTTAAACTCGCTCGTAATGATCGGCATCTTGGGCATATCTGGGGCTATCGAGCGCAACATCTTCTCTTCCGGAGTCTTCACTGACGCTATGCTTTCGCCCACATCAGCTAGGCTTATAAAAATTAAAAAGCTACCAAACAATTTGTTAATAATACCACGAAAATACTTGGAGAATCTTTGGATGAAAATTAACAAATCCTCTATCTAAAAAGGATTCTCCCCATGGGGATGCAAGGATAAGGATAATGGATTTAAAAAGCGTAACAGCTCAATAGATGCAATTTATGTTTAACAATTTTCTTGAAGTTTTCCACACTTTTCATTCATGCTTCAAGTGGTTTTTAGCAATTAAACACTTCAGTTGAAAATAATACAAAAACATCTGCGAATGGGGGAGGGGATAAAAACAATTTATCTGCTCGACTATGAGTTACTCCTTTTTCAAAAATTCTCATTCTTTTTATTGAAAGATTATTGCAAAAACTTTTTATAAAGATAATTTTTATCTATGGTAATTTTTAGTTTCCCAAACTTATTTTTCAGTTTGTTGTTTTTCAGTAATTTTTCTAACTGAATGTTAACGCAAGTATACCCTAGCAAAGTCACAACTGCAGGGTATGGAAATTGTGACATTTGGTAACAATGGAAAACGGCAAGTATACAAATAAACGCCTTTTTCAGGATAACAAAAGAATCCTTGGATAATTTCCACCGTACGCCCGTGAGTGTGACTATGAATATTATTTCAAATATGAATATAACATATGTATGTATATGCATGACTTTGAATATCGTACCAAAATGACCAGATTAATGCGATTGATTTATTTATTGTTTATAACTATATTTTATTGGTTACCTTTTTTTTATTTATGTATTTATTTAATCATTGAAAATAGAATCCAAATCAAAATCAAATGGATTGACCTGACTTTAACACCTTCTCTTACGAAACGTGTGTAAAAATTTCATAGTCAGTTTTCTCTCTCTCGCTCTTCCTCTTTCTCTCTCTCTCTCTCTCTTTCAAGCTATCTTTTGTTGATTCTAGAATTTAAAAATATTATGACCAAGTCTCCTTAAATCGAATGAGAATATTGAATATTTTTGTCTTTTTTTTTTTTTTTTGTTCGGCAATCATTTAACACCCCGAAAGGGAAATTATAATGCTGCCTTTTTTTTGTCTTGGTTGTTTTGCCCCACTGTGCAGCGTGCGTAGTGTGTTTACTGCCCGCGGGTGGTTGCCTTATTTCAGCTTTTGAACTGCTTAATAAAAAAGACCTAAAAGAAAGCGAGTGTTATTCAGTTCATGACCTTGCGACCCCTTCCAATGCTGCTCTAATGCTAGATGAAAGGGGCTGCAAGAGAGAGATGGGTGAATGCAGGGGAACATGAGGGGAGGGGGAGGGTAGGAGCAATCTTTGCATTTTAGGGTACCGGTTTGTCTGCATATTTCAAACATGGATGACGACGATGCCGATGTATATACCATACATGCATAAGTATGTATGTATGTATACACATACATGTGCAGGTGCTATGTACATAGATGTCGATGTCATGCCCCGGGGCTAGTCTTATGCAACTGTATGAGCATGTCCTTCCAAATGCGCCTCCCGTAATGGTAATGTGTATGTGTATGTGTATGTGTATGTGTATGTGTGTTTGTGTATGTGTATGTGTACACTGTTAATTACTTCCTTTAGAATTTAACAGTCGTCCAACTGAATGGCATAGTCCATAATGCCAGTTGCGTTTGTAAGTGTAGACACGACACGCCTACACTAAGCATTTTCTCCCACTTGTCAACCTCCAACCCCTCCCTCCCTCCCTCCCTCCCCGCCTACCCCTGGCCATCCATCTGCTACTTTTGCTAACAAAAAATGCTTGATTCGCAAAATAATAGTTTAGCACCATGTGTTGTTTTTGTTTTGTGTGTGTGTGCGAGTGCGTGTGTGGATACACTAACCCACATAACAAACAAATACACACACACACACACACACACATCTACAGATGCCTTGAAATGTGCCACAATAGCTATGTCTATACAACGTCAGTTTCAGTTTCAGTTTCAATTTCAGTTTTTGTTTCAGTTTTAGTTTTAGGCTGGCAACTAATTTAATTTATTTATAATAAATTAATGTACGACTAATAAATGCCTTACGATATATCTACATTATATGAGCAATAGTAAGTACTATAATACCATAATCATTAAAAATTTTAAATATTATGATTTGTCTTTGGATTTTTAATTTTTTATTTTGCGTACTTAAATTGATAAATTATATTATTATTTAACAACAATAATAATAATAATAATCAATAATCAAAAGATATAATAATAAAAAAATTGTAAATAATACTATTATTATTAAGATCATTTATAAAAAGTATAAAATAAATTAATTAGAGATGAAATATGTTAGAAGCGAGTGATAAGGATGCCGGGTTGGGTTTGCTTGCAATATTGATGGGCTGTTTGGGATAGGAATCATTATGATGACGATGATGATGATGATGATGATGATAATGATGATAATGATGATGATGATGACGATGATGATGACGATGGTGGCAATCTACTTAAGCACATTCAGTCTAGTTGGATTCCCTCGACGACCCACTTGACCGCGTCTGACAGTTTTGCAGCTATTGGCATGGCTCTAAGCATAAAGTGGCACTGAGCATTGCTTATTGAGCGTTTATTGAATAGCTACTGCATAATTTGCAACATTTTGGGGCATATTTTACTTTTTTTACTTTTTGTTTTCTACTTACCACATTAGAAACACCAACGGACGCTGGAACATAAACATGTTGCAAAGATATTTGAGAATTGTCACAAATTGTCCCACAATGTAAATCTCGGCTAATCCATCACAATTAGTGTCTGGTAAAGGGTTTTTAGTTTGGACCCGGCTTTATCCGTACCGTAGCCCGTTGTTGCACGCTCGACATCCAAATCCAAACAAGGCGCCTGAGACAAGCCTAAGTCGGCTCAAGCCTCAAATGGCGGCCCGTCCATTTGGCATGCGCAAAGCATCCATCAAACCTGTATGGTTGGGTGGGCTGGGGCTGGGGCTGGGGCTGGGATTGGGCTGTGCAGTTGGTAATATGGACATATAGCATTCCTTTCATTTGGCAACACACACAGATCTCGCTCACAACTATGCCCATTTTTGACAAATATGAATACACATGTATGTATGCATGTATGTGTAGAGGGTTCTCTATATTACCTGTATGCACCCCGAGATACAAATTCACAGATGCGAGTATCTCGGCCATTGTTTGATAAAAATTAATTATTCCTAAAAGCCTTTCACTAATCATCATCATCAACACAAAAACAAAGCAAAAGTACAATAAATAAAGCCAATTCATTATTTTGTAGTTACTTTAAATAATAACAATAAAATAAGATAATAAAATATGATAAAAAAAGACATATCCATATTTTATACTCAAATTCTTTTCAGCAATAAAATATTGTTTAATATTCATTTTTGATGGGCATCTCTAGTCAAAAGGCATTAGAGAAGTCAATTCCTTGAAATTCAGACTTAAAAAAAAATATTTTGTTTTTGATTTTTATCCACTAGGAAGGATTTAGCTTAAGTCTCGCAGGATATGTCCTGCACATGCAATTCATTTGTATTTATTTTCCCGTTTCAATTAAAAATAAAACACAATTTCATTTAGCAATTATGAATAAAAGTAATTGTCAGTTTATTCATGAATAAAATCTTCAATTTATTTACAAAACGATTATCAATCAATTATTGTACATCAAACGCATCCAGCCGAAAGTTCAGTCCTGTGGTCCATATGAGAAAATATCGTACTTAAAATGTTGCAGGCATAATAAAATTTAACAAAATTAAAATATGATGAAGCTAAAGAAACAAATTTATGTAAATACCATAACGGCACTATTAACAGCTCAGTTATAACCCAGATCATAACTCGTAAATAAACAATTATAAAATTCGAAACGATTTCTTTTTTGAGTGGATCAGTTGACCCTTGACACGATCTGAAGAAAGATGAAATACTTTTGTTAAAGGACAGCTTGTATCAGCTAGCATCAGCTTGAGGGCCAAAAGAATTATTTTAATAAATAAGCAGAGAGTATTAGAATTGAAAAAGTATTTCAGTATTATATTTTGTTTTTTATCTTTTTGTTCTGTGTTTTGTTTTGTTTTCATTTGTTTTTTTTTTTTTTAGCAAATATAGCAATCTGAACTTATTAATCTTATCACATCAAAGCCAAAATGCTCAACCGAAACATCAGCTCATCAATTGCCCCAGCGTCAACTGCGTTTGAAAAGCGATTGCTTAGCGATAGTATCTGAAAGTAAAATAAAAATGGGGATTAACAAAAAAAGAGAGGAAACAGTTATCAATTCTTCGCATATTGCATTTATCTATCGACCCTGTGTCTGAGGTGCATTTCCATTTTTTTTTTTTTTTTTGCTCATTTTCATTTTCATTTTCAGCCTCAACTTAAACTACATTTTCTATCGATAAACTCGTCAACTTTACTTTTTAAAAATGTTTTTTAAAATAAAAAAAAAATTGTATTCTCCTTTTTACTATTTGCTAATTGTTGTTTATGGAAAAAAAAATTCAACATTTTATGGATTTGTTTTTTTTTTTTTTAAATTAAAACTGATTGATAGAATTTAATTAGATTTGCCTGTCTTTATACATACTTATATACATACATACGTATAGAGTATATATGTTTAACTAAATAATTATGTATTGTATATAATGTATTTTTTCATAGTTTCTTTCTTATGTCTGTGTGTGTGTGTGTGTGTGTGTGTGTGTAATATTAGTACAGAGTATCGTATCGTGCAGTTGACCCGCTGACGCTTGGATGTGTGTAGAGAAACTTGGAATGAAATTAGTTAAATATATATTATAATATATTATGTAGAGTATATGAGACGCCGTATATGCATATAATATACGAGTATGTATATATTATATATGGCATGTGCATGAATTTAGGGTATGTCAAGTCATGCATATTCAAGGCATTCATGATGAGAGGATTCAACCCCGTTAGATCCTATGAAACTATGCATGTTAATATACATACATATACTATATGTATGTATGTATGTATGTATGTATATATTATATGTATATATTATTTAGGTATAGCATGTGAAAAGTTGCATATGAATTTGTTAAGAAATTATTAAAATTCGCATAAATGGCGGGTTGCACAAAAAGTTACGATTAAAGAAGGATTCAATTGTGAGAAACTAAAATAAACAAAAGTGAATAATTACAATAAATAAATGGATATTCAAGAGCCCCGCCCCATAAATATTCCAAAAACCATAATGCATGTGTGTACGTATGTACATACATATGCCAAGTATTTATGTATGTGTTCTCTTTTTTATCGAGAATACATAAATATACGTACATATGTATGTACATATGCACATACATATATGTACATACGATTATTTGTATCATTTGGTTAAAAAAAAAAACATTAACAAATATCAACATTTTTTTTGTTTTTGTTTTTCTTTTTTTTTTTGTTTGTTTGTTTTTTTTTTGTTGTTTTTATATTTTATTTTATAATAAATTTTAATTGGTTTTTGAATGCTGTTACTGCTTTTTGCTTTTGTTGTTGTTGTTGTTCTTGTTGTTGTTGTTGTTTTTGTTAATTTAGTTATATTACGTTTAGTTTTTGTTAAATTTTTACGCTTACTTAAATTATTTTAGACCACAATTATGGACCATTTTATCCAATTGGCAACTTACAACTAATTATTATTACATTTAATATATTTATTTATTCTCCTCAGCCTCATACATATGCACACGTGTATGTAACCTATGTACATATTTCTAGAATGTTTTCATACAATTCAGTTGGGGGGTTTACTTTCTTTTTTATTTTTTTGTATTTTTCATTTAGTTATTTTTTTTTGTTTCTTTTGGTTTTTTTTCGTATTTTATTATTATGTAATTATCATTTAAGTTTTTTTAACAGTTAACAGTTCTTTAGAAATTGTTTCAAAAAGTTTATTATAATGAACATTTTTGTTTTTTTTTCATTCGCTCCGATATTGTTGCTTTTCTAAATATTTTTGACAAACATACGGTGTGTGGGTGTATGTGTGTGTGTGTGTGTGTGTGTTTGTGGGTGTATATATATATATATATGTATATATACATACATGCAACTACATAAATGTACATACATACATATGTATATTGCGCTTCTGAATGGCTTTGAAATAAATGTAAACACAATACGCATACATACTCGTACATATTGTAGTGTGTATTTTGCATACGAGTATGTATGCATGTGTGTATGTATGCATGTATATATGTATGTAGATAGTATATGGTACACGGACATGTTTCAACTATGAATCGCAACATTTGATATTGTTGATTGAATATCGTTTGATAAGAAATGCTCAATTCCATTAGAACTCACAATAGTATGTGTGTGTGTGTCGCATACATACATACATATACAATGCATGTACGGTACATACATACATGTGTATGTATTTATATTTATTTTAATATTTGTACTGTCTTATTATTTTATTTTTAATGTATTCATTTGTTAAGTTTTCATTCGCATTCGATCTTGCTAGGGTAAATTACACTTGCTTGAAAACTTATGCATACATACGAGTATGTATGTACATACACGTATGTATGTATATATGTATGCATCTCATGATGATGATTAAAGAGGGGAAAACTTTGATCTTGCACAATTGTTTTATTTTTTTTTTCATTTATTTATTTTATTTATCTATGAGCTACGTTTACGGAACTCACTCTTTTTTTTGTAAAATATTCAAAATTAAATATTGCATGTATATGCATGTATGTATGTACGTATGTATGTATTTAATATATGGTATTATTTTATGAGAATCATAATGCAAAGATCGGTTTGTTGGTTTTTACGATGTCGAAGATCAAAACTGAGGACCGCCAGAAGCATTTTGTTGCATTGAAGCACATACGATATGTGAGTTGTTGTTGTTGCTTTAATTATTGGTAATAGTATTATTATTATTTTTATTATTATTGTTGTTTTACTTTCTTTGACTAGAGTGTGTGTGTGTGTGTGTGTGTGTGTATGTGTGTGTGTACGTATTACCTACAATACATGCATACAATATATTGCATTGGGTCGTTGTGCAAGTTTTGGTTTTTCCTTTTAAATAGCTGCTTGTGTGTTAGTGTGCCTGCGTGCATGCGTATATGTGTATGCGTGTGTCTGTGTGAGTGTTGTTGTTATTGTTGTTAATGTCCGTGTATTTAGAGCATCCAATGGGTATATAAATTCATATTAGTTTCTTGTATTCATATTCAAAATATTATTATTGCTGTTAATGTTGTTGTTGCTGTTGTTTTTGTTGTTGTTGTTTTTGTTTTTGTTGTTTGTTTTTCTTCTTTTTGTATTTAAATTTGATCTCTAGATAACATTTAAAGGTATCTTCATTTTCTTGAATTTTTTATTAGACTTTCTTTTTTGTTTTTAGCTTTTTTTTAGAAATCTCCTGTTTACCGTTTCTTATATAACTAATTTCTAATTAATTTATTCCCAAATATTTAGCCTATATATGTATGTATATGTATACATATGTATATTTGCTTATGCATACACACACACACACACACACATACATGTATATGTATTTACTTACATATATGCCACTATCAAATGTTTAATCCAACATCTCCGTATGTAAAAGGTGTGTATGCGTGTGTATGTATGTATATATATATATATATTTATATGTTTATACATATATAATAAATATGTATATATATATATATATATATTTATATATATGTATATAAATAACAGTACCATTACTCGATCTAGCTTAGATAATATCATGATCAGCAGTTGCTAGCACTGCGTCTTGTCTTCTTCTTTTTGTTGTTTTGTTTTGTCACAATAAAAACCAATCAATATTATTTCGAAATATTCGTACACTTAAATATACTCACTGGTTTCGTATATGGTATATACTATGCTAGATTAATGCACACACATACATACATACATACATACATACATACGTATGCATGTATGCATGTACAGATACAGTGCACAATTTGAATCAATTTGAGTCACATGCTGCCTTATGAATACATTCATTATTTATACCCGAACTTACAATTTAAAATACAAATTTTCCCATTTAATTTTTTAAGAAATTTTTATCTCTTGCTTTTGTTTTTGTTTCTGTTTTTTCTTTTCTTCTTTTGTAGATCTTTTTTTTCTTTTTTGTTGTGTTTGCATTTTCCAAAGTAATTAATTCTGTTCATTTACATTATATGTATGTATATACACTTGCATATGTATGTATGCATATGCAAGTGTATTTCACTTCATGTTTTCTAGTAGACGTGTAGATGTGTGTTTGTGTGTGTATTCCGAGAACTCATACAGACACACAAGTGTGCATATTTATAAATACATACATACATACATACATACATACATACATACATACATACATACATACATACATACATACATACTCACTTATGCCATGCACATGTGAATGTTTATCCTTTTTTTTGTGAGTGTATCGATTCTATACTATTTGTAATGAGCTTTTCCATCTCCTGGCTATGCCAAAATTGCGACATATAAATAAATACAAATACAAGCACACATACACACATATACATACATACACAGATGGTATTATATATAGTGATGGAATATGTATGCATTTACTGATCTGATATAAAAACCTTATGCCAAATGGGAATACAGATTACACGGAAAAGAAACTTTTGAATCTTTGAAGATTTCCCAACACTGTCTTTTTTTTTAATTGGAGAAATAATTGAAATCAGCCATTGCATTTAGATTCGGAAGAGAGGCACGACATTGGGTGCCCGAGATACAGCATAAGGAATCATTGGATGAAGCAAATCATTCGCATCCAAGAGAGCGCAGCCAATATTCAAGCGAACGATGGCCATAAGAAGATATTCGAAGGCACTTTCCTTATCACCTTTGTGAAAGTCGCACAAATCCACATCCATGGCATTCGATTTAGACATGAATAGACATGAATATACATGTATATATGTAGTAGTATCCAATTTATCCTGCCTCCTCTATTAAAAAAAAAAATATCATACGCATATATGTATGTACTTATATCCAATTTCTATCTCTTTCTCTATATCATATTGTACTCGTTAATTTTCATTTTGGCGCCCAACGTGGGGTAACAAAAATTCAATTTTCAATAAAGAACAATCTTATAATTCTGGACCAAAAGCTGTCATTTTGAACGCCGAATACATACCGAATACTAATTGACATTAAGAAACAATTACGCACACATAAGAGAAAAAGTTAAGTATTATAATGAAATCAAATTGGTTTTTATTCAAGTGTATGTATGTATGGGCATATGCATTCAGTATGAAGATTTCATTGGATTATTGTATTTACGATTATATGTTTATACCTAATTTGATCGACTATTCTATGTATGTGTGTATGTATGTATGTATGTGAGCACATGCATGTGTGGGTGTTATGTCTTAGGGTTCTCACAACATTTATCAATTGATGTAACATACTAACTAATGAAACTTTGTTTCATCATTGCCCAACGTACGAGAATGTATTTATTTATTTATCCAGATATAGTTAGTTATGTATATATAACATATATATGTGCGTGTGTGTATGTGTATGTATGTATATTTATGTACTTATTATGTAGCAAAGTGATCAATCATTCATTATTTAACTAGCTATTCCCACAATTAACTACTGATCAATGAGACTACCTAGTGTACATACCAAGTGTAATACGAGTATGTGTGAACATCAATGAGGACTTATACAATAGAAATTCCGTGCAATTAGGGATCATTTATTGATACGAGTACGGTTAACTATTTTTATATCTTTATCATTTGTGATGTTTATGTTTTTTTTCTCGATATATTTAGGATAAAATACCCAGCAATACCATTCATACATTTATATACATATAGAAACTTATATACATAAGTATATGAGTTGCTTAGCGAAATGTGATCGATGATCAAAATGCATATAGTATATGGTAACGTGTACATACATACATACATACATATTAAATGCATCGTCTCACAATCGTTTTAGGATTAGAACGTCATCAATTCATTTAGTTTAGATCTAACATCGAGTCATGGGGAAAAAAAAATAAGAAAGATTTGCGTCTAGTTACCCACACCAGAATCTAAAATAAAATACAATTTAATATAATATGATAACTAAATAAAGAAAAAGCTCAGTGCACGATGCAATTTACATATTCACATACGGGTACTTACATACCCATGAATGTATGTATGCATATGAGGGGGAATTATCTAATACAATAAGTATGATTTAATGTTTCGTTTAGCTTTATAAATACGATCAATAACTACAATAGTTATATCTATAATTGTTATTATTGTTAGAGGTGTTGCCTATGTTATGTATTATATTTATTATTATTATTATTTAACTGTTAACCTTAAGATATTCGCAATAAAACGCTTTAATCTTTTATCTTTAATATTTATTCTTTAATCATTAATCTTACTTTCAAGGGTATTCATTAGATTATTCATTGTGAAATGGCGGCAATTTGCCCCAAAATCTATCAGTCGTTATCAAATTGAACCCCAACGAACGAGGTTAATATTGCAGCACATGACACAAGTGAATACGAATACAATTGTGAATGTATCTCGAAGTATATAGCTGATCTGTTCATCAGATACATACATACGTACATACGTTATAATTTGCAATTCCCCATTCTACAATATACTATTACATATATTTAAATGATACAATACATGGGGTATATGGGGTAGAGGACATGTTGGGAAACCCTGAACTCATTCCTACGAATACACATACGCGGTTACATGTACATATATGTATGTACATACATATGTATGCACACATGTACAGAATAACAACAGAAACGTGAATTGTCCATTCACCTAACTCTCTATTCCCCCCTCTTTGTCTGTTTCCACCAACTGAAGATTGGTTCAAAAAACGAATTTTCAATTTGGAATCGATTTTTCGTGGACTAGATATCGATATCGGGATAAAACATTGTGACCGATAATAAACGAATAAGTCTCAACACAATGGCCATCAAGATGTCAGCGGGAATGGTTCCGAGAACTCCAAATTAAATCAATATTTGGCCAAATTCCAATAGTTATTACCAAAAAGAATATGTTGAATATTTTCATTCTAACCAAAATATGTTGTCAAATTTTTGTCTTTACAATGAATTTTCCCTTCTTACAATATTTTTTAATTTTAAGCAAAGTGTGTGAATTGTTTTTGAAAGTGAAAAATCGTATTATCCTGTATGGAATGAGTTTGTTAATACTCGTACATTTTGCATGGGTCGATGTATGTACATACATGTAAATAGGAAGAGTTGGCTTATCGATAAGCATCGATAGGTACTAATGTTATATTCGGACGATCGAATTGAAACAAAAAGAATTTTAAAGAATACACGTTTCATATGTACATACATATAATGCGAATGTGCTGATGTGTGTGCATGCGTGCATGTATGCATCTGTGAATATTTGCAATTACTACATAAATTCACGTTCATTCATGTTAATTCATGTTGATTCCTGTTGATTCATGTCATTCATGTTGAATGTTGTTAATTTTGACTGTTGTAACGTCTGTGGTACAAATACACATAATACGCACATACATACATACATGTGTATTTCCTATATAGTATGGTACAAATGGTACATATGTACATACATATGTACATACATACATACATATGGTACATGCTTGTATTTAGTTGTTGGGTATAAAAATTCTTAAGACTAATTCACATGTAAATTCAATACATTTACAACTACTTACACACACACATACAAACACACACACACACACATGCATATATTGTATATAATACATACATACATACGTAGTATATTCATATACTCATATGGTATACACACACACATATGTATATGCATACATACTACAATACATGTATGCTGTATGTATGTATGTACATTTGTATGTATTGTATGTTTGCTTTGTAAATGGAAAGGCGATCGTCAATGGAGGCGATGAATGTGAAGAACGTTACACACACACACACACACATACATATAAATTATGGTGGAAAATAAAGCTACGCGTAGGTATGTATGTATACCAAAATATGTATGTATGTAGCCATATATAAGCGAATTACCCGATGATGATCATCCGATAAGTTTGCATGCATTTCATATGAACTTGTTTACATACATACACACATATATGCATACATTCATACATACAATACATATGCAGGGTATGTGCCACAAGTGTACACATGTATGTACATACATGTATGTGTAATGAGCACAGACTCGTATGTGTGCATGAGTATTGGGTATGGAAATGGATGCACACGTACACACGTGCACATACACATGTATCTGTATTCAGATAATATGCACTCGTATGCTGGTACTCGTGAATACACTCACAATACAATAGTTGAATAGAATCGCATGAATCGTTTGCTTGCCTGCCAATGCCAGCAAACGGAATGAGTTGCCGCGGGATTGGAGCAGGAGCAGGAGCTGGCGCTGAAGCTGAAGTTGGAGCTGGAGCTGGAGCTGGAGCAGGAGGAGCAGAAGCTATAGCAGAAGCCGTTGGTACTGTCAATGCTTATATTCCGGGTAACAGCCATTCTCGATTATTTGTCCGGATTGACTGTTGTTGCTGCTGCTGGTATCGATTGATTGTTGCTGCTGCTGCTGCTGCTGCTGTTGCTGCTGCTGCTGCTGATGATGATGCTGATATTGCTGATGTTGATGCTGATGCTGATGCTGATGCAATTGCAGTTGGTGAAGCTGTAATTGTTGTTGGCTTATGGCTGCCGCCGTGTCGCCCGATTGTGATTGCAACGTGCGGCGTATAGGTGGCTGGATAACACTTCCACTGCTTTCCGTCTCCGTTGAGGGTGGCGAGGGGTAATAGTCCCTCTGACTTACATTTATACCATTTGGGACGATTGCCATACCCATTAAAGAGCTGCTGTTGGCTGCCGCCGCCGCCGCTGCCGCCGCTGCTGCGGAGGATTGATGATCGCCGTGGTGCTGGTGCGGATGCTGATGGTGGATAACGTTGTTCGCTGTAGCCCCCGATATGGGCCCGACGCCGCTGGATTGTTGGGAATCCGACATTGTGCCGGATTGCGGCTGGTCCAATACCACGACGGATACCACATCCTCACTCGCCCACCGGGCTAACTGTTGTTGAGCTTGAATAAAGTCATCACTAGAAAATAATAATCGTAACAGGAACAACGGTACATGGTAAGAACACAAGGGGGGCTCATCAGGACACAGGACGACAGGATCTTAGGCTGCGGGAATAGTGCATTCTGATATTTATCTTGGACAGGACAACGCATCCAAAACAAAAACATTCGAAACCATATACATAAGCCTACAATTTAAGTACTATAACTTTCGATTAGGACCAAGTATATTATTTCATGTGTATATGCATTGTATATGTGTGTACGTACACCCGCATACTTGTATGTACATCTCTATATGTATGCATATGTATGTATGTACTTCCCAAATGTTACATGAAAATATAAAAGAAGCAAGTAAAAGTTCGAAGTTTGGAACTCACCCTAGTCACCCCGGCAAACTTATGTACATACATATGTATCATATGTACACATACACACGCATACCATATACACATGTACATACATGGGACATACAATTAAATTGGAATTATCTAAGAAAAACAAATAGATCAATACTTTGATCAGGTCCTTTTCTAAAGAGGATGAAAAAATTAACAAAAAAAAAACAAAGAGGATTCCTGATTTTGTGATTCGAAAAGAAAGAAAAGGTGGCCCAAGGATAACCCACGATTTATAAAGGCTAGACATTGGCTTGGTGACATTGATAACTGGTGGTGGAGTGGGGGGTGCGATCAATTGTTGCAGGTGAAGAGGCTGTGTTCACTTACCTTTCGCTTTCGGGCGTCTCCTGTGGATCGAGTCGCGTATCTAGAGCGCCGCGCTCATGGTGATCAGCGCTCTCATAGATGCCCTCATCGTCCTGGTGCAGATGCGTGTGCGACGAGTGGTGCGATGAGTGTGGTCCGTGTGTGGCATGTCCATGGGCGTGCGAATGGTGTGTATGATGACCAAATGCATGCGGAGAATGCGACTGATGTGTTGTATGTCGTCCAGCTGGCGCCGGTTGGCGATACCGTCCGCCGTAAGCAAAGCGCGTATCCTCGTCAGCGCGGGGCCGACAACGGCTGCTGTAAGACGGGTGGATTGTAGCGGTTTTCTGAGATTGAGCTGCTTGCTGATTCGAGCTGGCGAAAACAAAAAAACAAAAAAACAAATAAGACAAATCAACAAATCAACAAAAAAACAAAAAACAAAAACCAAAAATCAAAAAGCAATTTAAAAAGAATTCTTTAGCAGAAATTTCGATTAAAAAAAAAAAAACATAATTAATTGTTGGTTAGGGGGATTGGAAGCAGCTATACCGAGAACCGAGAACCCGTTCCTGATACACATACAATGAAAATAAATTTCCAAAAAAAAAATAATTTTAAAAAAAATCAACTAAAAGTATGCGTACTCGTTTTTTACCAAAAAAAAAACAAAACCATTTAATATGAATAATCGAGATACTACAATAAATATTGTAGTAGTATGTGTGTATGTTTGTATGTAAATGTTTTTATTGTATGTACATATGTATGTAGGCAAAAATACTACTAGCTCTGGGCACAGAGGGGCGGCCACATTGTCTTTTTGGCTGTGCATCTGACAATACATACATATTTGATGTATTGTATAGGCAGACAGACATGTGTATACATATACATATAGATATAACATATACATATACATATGTATGGGCACATGCAACAACCACTTCATTTGGGCTAATATTGAATTTGGAACCAACCTTTATCACACAAGATATTCCAGTCTGAAGCCTGCAAGAAATTCGAATAGAAATTTGCGTTGGGCTAATACAATTCTCATCAAAGTGCTCAAGTCCGCAATGGACGATTCTTTGTTTGTAGATGTATTGAGATATGCATATGTGTGTGTGTGTGCGTGTGTGTGTGTGTATGTGTGTGTGTGTGTGTTCCAGTATTATGTTGCATGTATGGCTGTAAATGTGATGAAGAATGTTAAAGCCATAATAGTATTATACACGTATGTATGCATATGTATGCATATGTATGTATGTGTGTATATGTATTTGTATATGTATATGCAGTTAACATCCGAATACGCTAGACCATTAACCATTAACAGAACAGTATAGCAGAATAATGCTCTACAAATATCAGATTATATATATTGTATATGGTTAATATATATTGTAGTTAAGTATGTATTGTGTTAGGATGTATGTATATGTATATATTGTAGTATTTATTCATGTATATTATATATATACTGTATATTAGAACAAGCATATTGGTACATACTGGTCTATTTTGGGTACAAAATCAAATTGTACATATATATAGTAGAGTATACATATTCGAATACATCGCGTACATCCAACAAATAGAAATATTTACTATTGTACGAGTATTACGAGTATTACGAGTACGAAGTACGAAGTACGAAATAAGAAGTATGTACTCACAAATCCTACGCTAAGTAAGTCAAACAACGAGTACGAGTACGAGTACAAATGTATGTATGTATGTATGGTATGGTATGGTATGGTATAGTATGTCTATGTGTGTGTGTTATCACATGTATGTTATGAGGCAAATCAAATGTATGTTAACTCCTATGCATGATAAGCGTTTATACATCGGGATTATCGGACTCGGCGTTACATGAATGCTTTCAATTTAAAAGGGGTGGGAGTTATTTGGGGGTGGGGGGGGGGATTATTAAATAATTCATAATTATCGAGATATATTTTATCGATATTGTTATCGAAACTAACCCTTGCGAGGACTCACTACAAGCAGCGGAACTATCTAATCTATAGTGGCGATCGGCTTCCGTTTCCGACATGCGTATATCTTCCGAGCCACTGGGGCTCATATGACGCGATGAATGATGCTCCAGCTGCCTTATAAGATCCTCCAGATTGCGTATACGCAATGGCCCAGTCGATGGGGCATCATCATCATCCGTTGGCTGTTGCTGTAGTGTTAGACCCGTTGGCTGATGCAATTGATGTTGCGACCGATGATGATGCATCATTGTGCCACCGTGTCCAATTGAATTTGTTAGACCACCGCCACCACCGACACCAACACCAACACCGGCAACACCGCCGGCGCCCACACCCCGTACGCCGCTTAAATCGGCGCCGAGGGCTAAGCTGCCAAGGGCTGAACCACTGCCATCTAATAAAATCGCATGGGCTGCGGCGCTGTCGCAGATATTCTCCCGGGAGCTCGACTTCGAGCCACTGGCTCGCTTATACGGTTCAGTTGAATAGCCAAGCTGAGCGCTGCCGCAATCCTGCAGCGTTTTCCGTAGCATTTCTTCACTAAGACTGCCGCTGCCGACGGGCGTATTGCCGGTGCCGGTGCCACGATGGGAGGCCGCATTGCGCAATGCCTCCAAAATGTCCTCGTGATAGCCATTAAGAGATTTAAGCGTTCGCTCAACCTCTGAGGCAGCCGCACCACCAATTGTGGATGCCTGCGTGCCATCCTGCGTGATCAGCTCGAGATTGTCCGATTGGCTATCATCGCACCACTTATCCTTGAGCTGCTCGCCGTGCACAAGCCCATAGCCATGCTTCTTCAGTATGCCCTTCTCTGTGGCATCCAATCCGGCGCGAACGCGTGACATGCAAAAGAACATACAAATGTGGTACAGTCAGACAGCAGAGAGAGAGACAGAGTCAGAGACAGAGACAGAGACAGAGTGTGAGGAACAAGAAGGTGCAGATAGTGCCGATAGAGCAGAAAGCGCAGATTGCTCGACGGTAGAATTGCAGAATTGCTAGGAGAAAGTGCCGCAGAAAAGTATCTTTTATGTTTCTTTTTTTGTTTACGCTTCCTTTTTTATTTTTTATTTTTTGTTTACGTTTTCTTGTTTTTATTTTTTTTATTTGTTTACGTTTTCTTTTTTCTCTTTGTGATTAGAGCTTTAATCAAGAATCTGTTTTACGTTGTTCCGGTTTCACCTAAATTCTATTCGAACCTTTCTATTGTATATATGTTAGATATTGGTTTGGGAAATCTCAGCAAAATTAATTAAAATTGGATTAGATAATTGCGATTATAAATTTAGAATAAATCTCTTGATGCTAAGTACAATATTTTTTAGAATATCTATGCATATGTAAATAAATCAATATTTTGTTGCTTTGCAATTGCATTAAATATATGTAACTTTAAATCTTGTCTTTAAAGACCTAATCAAGCGAGTAGCATACATACTATCTAGCATATACAATAGTATAATAGTTCTACACATATTTTTTATCATTCTAGTATTTATATTACGAGTATGTATATAAATTGTATCTCAAACTTATTTCACTTGCTATACTTAACTATAAGTTCAATATTTTATTGCACTTCAGCAGAAAAAAGTCTAAGTAAAATATTCTATTTAATATTATATTATACGAAAGTACCGCATACTCATAAAATAATTTAAACTTAAGAAATTTCCCATTGAAAGCCTAACAATGATTAATTTGAATAATTTAAAATATTGTATTTGAATTTAATTGATGTAAGATTATAAATAATATTGTACTATTAAAGGGCAATTTTTGGGACTTTGAAACTTTTCCATTCTCTAAGGTGTACAAGCTCATAAAAATGAAAATATTTAAAAAAAAAAACAATTTAATTAATTAACTAATATGTATTAGTAATTTTGTAATTATTATTAAATTTGTTCAATGCAGCAAAATCATTGATAAATTTTAAGAAAATTATTAAATATATAAGCATGTCTTATGATAAAGACAACAAATGTTTATAAATATTTACTGTGTATAAACTAGCTGTACATTTATTAATAATAGTTAACATACTTAGTTATTGTACAATTAACTGGTTTTGAAATATCTCAAATTTTGTACCCGAATCGAACTAGATATTATGATAATTATTAGTAAATAGGGCAACTAACTTATCACTACAAAATAAATGCAATTATTTAACAATAAGTTAAGGTAAATTGTTGCATATTATTATTATATTATATTTATTTATTCTATTTTAGCGGCAATTTGAACGGGAACACAGCAAAGTCACTCAAATTATGCAAGTAGTACATACTATTATATAAACAATATACACATACGCATACGCATACGTACATACGTACAATATAGGTATGTACATACATTATATATGTACATACGTACATACATATAGTGTATATTGTTTACACGAGCGTCAATTACTTGGCATACCTATGCATAGCAATATGATACGTACACGATAGTTTTGAGATTGTATGAGATTTTGAAGTCGAATCTGTTATGATTGAGCTCTAAAGCATATACACATACATATATATATAAATTAATATATATATATATATATTGTATATTTTGATAAATATATTGTATATATATATAAGCATGTATGTGTATTAACCTGCATGAGATTGATCATCTTCACCGCCTGTCGTATAGCGACGTCCATGTAGGTTTTTATCTCTGTATGAATCATAAAGGTGGAAATACGAATACAATTACATACATATACATAGATGTATATATCGATATCGATACGATTTGAATTAATCGTGAACTTACCGGAAACCGGCCTGATTGGCGTACACCAATTTACTGGAACCATCTAGTGATACCTCCTCAACTGAATGATGATTGGGGGCCGTCGCTGCGCCGCCATAGCCCTTGGGTATGGGTTTTTTTGAGAAGGGCGGATCGTACTTAAGGGTCGTTGTCTTTCGTCTATGTTGATGTATTGATATCGGCGTCAGAGTTGTTTGTTTGTAGTAGTTGTATTTTGTTGTTGTTGTTGTTGTTGTTGTTATTGTTATTGTTGTGGTTGTAGTTATTGTAGTTGTAGTTGTAGTTGTTGTGGTTGTAGTTGTAGTTGTTGTTGTTTTTGTTGTTTATATCATATGCATTATATATATACACATATGTACATACACAGACACACACACACATATATGTATATATTATTTATATACACATACATATATGGTGTATACATATATATACATAGGGTATATAGAAAGTATATATATATTTAATTCATTTATAGATGTTGTATACACACAGGGCATATATATATATATATATATTATACATGTGCAAATGCATTGATTGATTGATTGATTGATTGAAGCGTTTAATGGTGCGTATGATACGAATATATAATTTATTAAGGATTTCATTTGGATTCGTGTATGTATTGCATACAAAATCATCAGCATGGTCGATGGATTTGGTCGTAGGTTGATTGATTGATTGTTTGTTTGATTGATTGATTGTTTGTTTGATTGATTGATTGATTGTTTGGTTAATTGTTTAGTTAGTTAATTGATTGAGATGCGATAATATACATACATATTTAGCATATGTTTTGTATATGAGTTGTATGAGGCGTAAATATGCCAACATACACACACACACACACCCACCCACCCAGACACACACACACACACATACACACAATCAGACATATACATGCACAACACACGCAGTAAACAGAGTTATGTGAATGTGTGTACATTAGGCACAATATTTACATACATCAATTTGTTGATTTATTTGATTTGGATTTTGGATTTGAATTTGAATTTGAATTTGCATTTAAATTTGCGTTTTCATATATTTAATTTTGATTTTGGATTTTTGTTTATATTTTTTTTTTTGTTGTACGTTTTGTTGTTGTTGTTTGTCATTGTTGTTGTTATTGTTGATGTTGATGTTGATGTTGTTG
>JBAMCR010000001.1:120089-145023 GCA_037075045.1 Mulgravea parasiatica
TTTTTTTTTGTTGTACGTTTTGTTGTTGTTGTTTGTCATTGTTGTTGTTATTGTTGATGTTGATGTTGATGTTGTTGTTGTAGTTGTTGTTTTTGTTGGGGAAACGAAAGGTTATGATGAGATACTTGATTAATAAAATGCTCGCAATAGAAATTTTTCTTTGATTTTTGTTCATTTTTTCTTGTTGTTTTCTTTTCTTTTCTTTACTTTTCTTTTCGTTTTTTTTTTTTTTTTTTGTATTGTTTGTTGAGAAACATAAAATTAAGTGCCACATAAAGAATTTTGTTATGCAAATATAAATAAAAAAATGTTACTGAAATACATACATACACACACACATCCAAATATATACATAAATATTATAATATATTTTTTAAACCATAATTTTTTACATAAATATTGGAATATTGACATTTTATCCATCAATTATGTTACACATTAGAGGGCATGTATTTTGTATGTATGCATGTATGTATGTATGCATAAACGAGATAAATATACATTGAATGTGCCGTTGGGAAATGAAATAAATATTTATAATTAAAATCAAATAAAATGGTCAAGTATGTACACATACACATATATATTATATATATTTATGGTAATCATGGTAATCATTCTCGATTGAAAATATGACAAGATAACAGTTAACAGAGAGATTTTAGAGGATCAAGAAAGTGATTAAAAAAAAACTTGATTTCGTTTTTTGGTTTTGTTTTTTTGTTTTTTTTTCTGGGTTTTTGGGTTTTACATTAAGTATAAAATTGGAATGAATGAAAGTTTTGTCAAACAGTCAACGACATAACACAAAACAAATACAATTAAAATTAGGGCGATCTTATATCGTATGTTAACATATAGTCGCCTTCAAGCACGATTTTTGTTTCACAAATCTTAATGGATTGCATAATAGTTAATAGTACGTACAAATGGAATTATTTTTGTATGTAGCATAGTTTGCCATCGGATGGGGAAGGGGTGGAGGAGGAGAGAGTAAAGGGGAATGTTAAATGTTGAATAATCTGATTTATCACAGCGTTCACACATACAAATCTGCATGCCTGCATTCGTACATACATACATATGCATGTATGTATATACATACACATACATTCACTGTGAATTGCACGAAATAAATCACAATTTTAAATCTGATTAACAAATATGACAAATTTATGAATATACACATGTATCTACATATGTATGTACATATGTAGACTGTGGATGTTATGAGATAGATAGACAGATAGACAGATAGAGATAGAGAGAGATAGTTATATATATAGAAGAAGCACAAGCATGAATAAGACATATGTAAATACAAACATTGGATAACAAAAAGAAAACTTTGAAGAATCGCATGACAGATGGACTTTTGATTTGTATATTATATTATGCGTGTATAAACAATATTTTTATGTTTTCTTGTTGTTGTTGTAGTTATGTTTGTATATACTTGTGTACGTGTATGTAATATATTATTATATATTGTGGTATGTCAGGCATAAATGCATGTGTACGTGTACATCGAAATATGGATGACTCTGCTTCACATATACATACACTCTGGACTTGTTCAAATCGTTTATAAATTCATATAAACAATATATCAATTTATCAATAATAATATATTATAATAACTACAGTAATTATGCATAATAATTTTCCATAGCATACTTTTCAGGTACTTAACGGTTTATCGCGTAAAAAGAACTTTAAATTCTTTTTTCTTTTAAATGTTGTCATTTCATCACCCATATTATTGTACTTATTAGTCAAATACTCTGCATGTGTATATGTATGTATGTATCAAGTATTGCGCACATGACAATACAACGAGCGACGCAATGTCAGATTCGGATGTTAATGGAATCAATGGAACTTATGAACTAACGCTGGTCTAAGAAGGTAAACACTAAATGGCTAATGGGTAATGGGTGAGAGGTAATGGGTAATGGGTTAAGTGGTGATGGGTAATAGGAGAGAGGTAATGGGTGATGGATAAATGGTAATGGGTTAAGGAGTGATGGGTAATGGGTAATGTGTAGTGAGAAGATAAAGAGAAAGAAGGAGCATGAGGAGGAGAGGGAGGAGGAGTAGGAGGAGGAGGAGAAGGAGGAGGAGAAGGAGGTGGAGGGGGAGGAGGAGGGCTATGACAAGGGGTGTACATTCACATACGCACACAAATGCGCATACATACCCGTATGTATGAAGTTGTGTGAGTCGAGGTACATGTATGTATGTATGTATGTATGTATGTATGTATGTATGTTTGTAAATATGTATGCATGTATGTATTACATATATGCTTGTATGTATGAATGTATTTATGTAGGTGTGTTTCTTTGTGTATTTGTAAATTGTGTAACATTATTATCGAATATCGATGCACATACAATAGTACACATAGAAAACAGATACGCATACCCGATGTGCTCAGGTATATAATGCTTTCTATGTGCATATGGTATTGTACTATAATTAAAGCATTGGCAATTAGCACGGATGGCGGCTCTTTTTGGAATTGGCTCTCTCTCAGCAGAAAGCACCACCATAACTCAAAGTCAGCTTCATCTATGTTGGGCCCTAAGCACAAAATACGCACTCCAATGCATTTCTTTTTACATTAAATGCTTCCCATCCTATTCGTATATACACATATATATACCATCGTTGGATGATGTATATATGTTCTCTTGGCTTTGGGCTGCAAGTGAGCGACGACTTGGTGGGTAACTAAACGGGCTTATGGGGACGGGGCTGTATCTGTATCTGTATCTGTGTCTGTGTGTGCGTGTGTGTATGAATTTATGTGTGTGTGTGTGTGTGTGTGTAGTACGACTGACAGTAACTAAGTATCTTAAGAATGATATTGTGGCATTTGCTAATAGTATTTAAGTATTTGTATTTGTTTTCATATTTTATTATATGTTTTACGAAAATATTGGATTTTCTTCAGGATATTGTAATTCATCGGGAAGACTAAACTGAACAAAAGTAGTAATGAAAATAGTCAACAAGTTCACGTTCACCGACGCGCTGGCCACAATTGGCATTTTCAAGGCGTTGCCTGGTTCAAATCTTTTGATCATTTCGTTTTATTATTCACTCATTAACAATAATCAAAAATATATTCAATGCTAATACATATAATCTAACAAAAAAACTAAGCAAATAACGTAATAATAATATTAAAAAAAATAATAATAATTAAAAGAAGGCTATGTATTGTACTTAAGGTGTGATTTCAAATAAAACATAAAACATAATTATGCACATGTTATTATAGTATGCATTTATGCAATTGGATGTATCAATCACTACGAATCTGCTTATTATTGTCAATCATAATCATTTAAATATTGTTGTTGTTGTCGATTATATTAATTTATGATCATGCAGATTCCGTCAAGAATACTATATAAATATATATTATATATTTGAATTTTTCTTTTACAAACTTCCAGATTCAATAATTAGCTTTTGCTTCAATAAATAATGTATTTTTTTTTTCTCAAATGTCAGTCATGTCCTTTAGCAATTATTATCATTGTTTTTTTTCTTTTTTGGTAACTAAATTTCCTTCCTTTTCTTTTAAATTTTTGTAAGTGACAAACATAGGTTTATTTTCACATACATACATGTGTATGTGCATGTATATGTAAAGTCAATGGTTCTTAAAGCTTTTACCTAACTATAATGTTATAATATTACTATATAATATTATAAAAAAATATCGACAAATGCTTTTTTTTTTTGTAAACCCCCATTATAAAATTACAGTCTTCAAATTTCATTTGATCTAAGTTTCTATCAACTAATACAGTAAATAGTATTATAGTATGATGATATATTTTCTTTTCATATTTATGGGGGAGTGCCTAAATTGGGAAAAGTACTTTTCTTTTGTTTTAATTAATATATAAATCAATAAATAAAAATCAAATAGGGGCCCAATCAAGTTGGGAGAGCTATAGTAAAAATTGTTCAATTCGAATTAATGTAAAATATTATATATAAATAAAAAACTATATAAATTTTTAAATTTTATACCAAGAAAACAACAAAAAAAAAACTGAAAACATTTACAACCACATTGTGTTTGGGCTTTATGCCATCAGGAACGAACTGTGAAGTTGAGATACAAAGTCTGATTTACATGAAATGGTAGGAAAAGATAAGATTGTATGTACACTGAGTGTGCGACTGTACAGCTATATATATATATGATGTTCTATGTTTGTGTGAGTGAGTGAGTGCAAGTATGCACGAGTACATACGTATGTTTGCAGTATTCATGTATATATTCAAAATGTATGTCCAAAACATGCAAATAACTCATACATTTGAATGTATGTATGTACACACTCGTAAGAAAAGTATCCTTTATACTCAGCTAGAAATGAATATACTCGTACTTGCATTCGAAAGCATATGTATGTACATGTACATATGTATGTACGTTATGTTGTATGTTCATACATACAACACATTCATATTCATGCTAGACTCTTATGACAAGGCTTGCATGCGTATGTGTGTATGTACATCAAATTCTCTATGTACTGTATATACATATGTACGTATTTTAATTTTTAATTTAGTTACACATACTACGATATAAATATGTATATATACATATATGTGTATATACATTCATGTATGCGAAGAATCTGGCAAATACGAGTATATGTCTTCTATAATATATGTATGTATATGTATGTACATGCATACATACACGTTTGTATTGTATATGATCGAATGGAAGCCAAGAAGCGGTTAAGCGTATGTACAGATATACAGCTATCTTTTATGTATGTATGTATGTATGCATGTATTGTATATTTACATGCATACATGTATGTATGTTGAACATGTGCATGTGAGTGCAATGGCTTCCGTTAAATTAAAATAGAAAACAACAAAACGTAGAAAAATTCAAACTAAAAACATTTTTTGTTTTTGTTGTTGTCGATGTTTTTTTTTTGTTTTTTGTTTCAAATAAATAGTATATAATATGACTATGGTACATACATAGCTACATATGTATGTAGATGTGCTGACGCACGCTTATGTGCATACATACATACATACGCATGCACATAACAATCGCACACATACGACTACATACACACGCAGGCATGTATTTGTGTAGCTATAATACATAATATAATACTACGACTCATAAATGTGGGCAACATTTGATAAAAATATGAATTGAAAATTTTAAAAAATATAAACTAAAGAAATATTGAGTTCTATACATTTTTTTTTTTTCGTTTTTGCTTTTTCTTTTTTTTCGATTTTTGTTAGTGTCTTTTGTACTTTTGAAGAAATTTATTTTCTTTTGTTTTTTTTTTTTTTTGATTTTCAGATACTTTGTTTTTTTTTTGAATTAAATATTTTTCTCTTTTTATATTGGATTTATTATTTTTTTTGGTTATTTTTTTGGTTATTAATATTTTTTTTTATTATTTTTTGTTTCTGCTTTGTATTTGTAATTTGTATTTTGTATTTAGAGCTGGCTTTTTCATTACTTCTTTTCAACTAACCTCAGACACAGGGAGAAGTTTCTATGTACTACAACTGACCTGTAGCACAATGCCATCAAGGTGAATGTTATAAAAACGAACCCTACAACTGACATTAGAACACCGACTAGGAACACTGTATTTGAGCCGTGGTAGTTCTCTATACGAGATATTTAAGCCATTTGTATATATCGATATATGTATACAATTACAATTGATGTGTGTAGAAATGTGTGTGTGTGTGTGTGTGTGTGTGTGTAGATTTGTGTATATTTATGTGTTTTTTTTTTTAATAAATATATGCACATGAGAAGTATAATACGCATACATGATCATAGGTACAATATTATTCATACGCCATGGTGTACATTGACAATTTTTTTTTTCATTTTTTTTTCATTTTTGTTTTTGTTTTTTCATTTGTTTGATTTTGTATACATTACGTAGTAATTGTTGTTGGGGGAGGTTGTTGTTGTTGTTGTAAGTATATTTACACATAGAAATTGATTGTTGTTGTTGTTGTAGTTGTAGTTGTTGTAGTTGTTGTTGTTGTTGTTGTTGTTGTTGGTATCGTTGATATCATTATTGGGTTGCAGTTGGGTGTTTTGGTCAGCCGAAAGAAAAATAAACAAGCAAACAAAAACCATTTGGTATGTTTTTTCTTTACTTTTACGTTGCTGTTTAAATAGTTTTTAATCCTTAAAATTTTGTTTTTAGGAGGTGTCACAAAGATTTACAGCTCAGCAAGCACACAAGCCATTTATTATGTAAATACATATTATACATACATACATATATATATATATTTATTTATATATACAATTTATATATATATATATGTGTAGATATATATGTACGTACATACAGTATTATATTGTAGTATACATACCATACACTATGTGTATGTGTGTGTATATGTGTGTGTGTGCGTGTGTGTATGTGTGCGTGTGTATGTATGCTTGTTGTGCTGCTGTTCTTGTCGAAAAATGAAACCGAAATTAAACGATTCTCACAGTTGCGCTCCAAGAGTTTACGCACTTTTGGTCACAATTTACGAGTTTTCTTTTCTTGTTCTTTTAATATTTTGGCTGTATTTTTAATACTTTTTTCAATTTGTTCTCTTTTTTTTTGAACTTTTTTGTTTTAGTTTAGTTTTTTCGACTTTCGCCAGCACCCAGGCTATGACAATGGTAATCCAAGCTATGCAAAGACTCTAAAACAAAGCCACAGGCCACTGGCTACACCCGATTTGTGGTATCTTTTATATTGTAATGTATAATAAATAAATACGTATTTTACAAATCGTATATAGTATAAGAGTATAATGTAGAGGATACCTTATGTGATATACATACAAATAAAATCGTATATGTGTATATATGGTATTGGGATAAGCCTTACGATTATTATATATTGCAGTAGTTGAACAAAATCCTTAAGAAACATAAATAATATTATACGTTTTCTCTGGCACACTATGTACGCATATATGTATGTATAATAGTATGTATGTATGTACATACATAAATTATAAATATATTGTATTATAGTATTGTATGATTAGAAGATGATGCAGCTTGTGAAAGGGAAGTGTATGGTATGCATCTGTGCGTGTAACCGGAAGTGTTAAATGTTACATAGCTGTCCGGAAAAAGGATGTGGCTGGATGTGCTTTGAGGTGTATTCAGGTGTTTTGTGTAATTGAATGTTTCGAGTATTTCCTGTTTGAAAAATGTTAAATAATTGTGCGTTGGATTTTTTAGGTGGGTGGGGGCAACGGGGGCGTGATTTTCAGATAGAATAGATGAGGAGACAATGTACATACGCATGTACATCATAGTAGACTAATATATGAGTGGGTTTAAACAGATGTTCAGATGTTCAAATGTTCAAATGTTCAAATGTTGAAATGTTCAATCGTATAAAATAATTATGAATTACATATAATTATATTAGCATACATACATACACGGCACGAACAACAATGTAAATGTAAGCACGGCTGGGTTCATAAGAGTTACATCAAGTACTTGCAACACAAATGCATACAGACGCACAGTTATGTACATATATATATACACATACACACATGCATACACGTGTGGTATGCATATACATATACACATAGTGTGATTTATCTGTATGCCAATATTTATATAGACACAGCAATAATATATGTATGAACATGTAAATAAATAATTTGAAATAAAAAGAACAAGCGCAGAAGTATGTACATACATTCATACGTATATACATACATACATATATCAAGTGTACGTACGTATATGCACATTGCACAATACATTAACGTATACTTGACATACAGGCAATTTTATATATGTACATACATACATATATACATAATACATATGTACATAAAAGAAACTACTATGAATGCATTAAACTAAGCCAAAAACAACAACAAAATAACAAATTATAATAATAATAATTAAATAAAATAAAACCAAATAATTCTTTTATGTACGTGTGTGGATCACACATACGCACACACACACACTTACTATGTATATACATACATACATATAATCGTATATGGACTTTTATTTACAGGCGAACACATGCATACACTCATACAGATACACACTCACACGCACACAGACATACATACATACATACATACATACACATACGCGTACATACTTATGCTAAAGCATTTGGTCAGACAGGAAAATGACAGACTGACATTAGGGGAATTTCCCGTAATTAATTATTATCTGAGTCTGTTGATGGAAGTTTTTGAGGAGATTAAAGCGAGTAAAAGCGTCAAAATCATACATTTAGAAAAATAATACACAAGAGAGCGAGAAAAGAAGATAGAAAGAGAGATAGAGAGACAGATAGAGAGATAGAGAGAGATAGAGAGAGAGAAGGAGATTATGTCTGACCAATAAACCATAAATCGAAAGATTTCTCTTTTCTGCCAGATAATGCCAATGCATTATCAAATGTATGTACGCTATGTATGTACACACATACATACATCAGTATGTATGTTTGCATGTTCGTATATATGCCTATTTATGCATGTCGGCGTGAGTGTGTGTATTTGCGTAAGCATGTTTGTAAACATAATAATATAAATGTATGTATGTATGTATACGTTTGTGTGTGTGTGTGTGTGTGTGTGTGTGTGTGTGCATGATCGATAATACCCATTGTTGAGTTGCTTTTGGTACTCTACCTGTAGCAAACGGCCAGTGTTGCAAAACTAATGAAGACACACTTGACGATAACTGTTAAAATGATGACCATGGTTAATGTGCTGATCCTATTTTTGTCAGCGGGGTCTGTAAATGGTTGTTGCATTTTATTTTATTTTTTGTCTTCTTTTCTTTTTTGTTTTGTTTTTGTTTTTGTTTGTTTATTTTTTCGAATTATTCACTTGCTGTTTTTTTTTTGTATATTCGCTCTTAACCGAATGATAAAAATTTTTACCTAAAACTATTGCAATGTTCTGATATCTGAAATGCCCAGAAGCTATAGAAATTGAGCTATAAATGGAAAACATTAAAAATTGGGACTAATAAAACTGAAACTATAAAGCTCAATTCTCAAATTCTTTTGTCGAATATAATAAAATCAATTTAAATGAAAAGAATTATATTTTATATTTAAGAATTAATTATATGACTTCTAATCATTTAAACTGCGCGTGATTCTTAAAAATCTAGAAGAAAATAATAATGATAACTAAATTTATGAAATATTTATATTTTTATCTATTTTTTTTTTTGTATTTTTTAGAGTATCGAGTCTTAAATGTTCCATGCAAGGATCTTACTCAAAGAGAAATAGCAAAGATTTCAACAATTAATCAATAAATTCGGAATGCACTTGAGTTAAAATTAACAAATTAAGGATAATAATATCGCGTAGCAATCGGAGCTAAATTTCAGAAATCAGATAATTTTGTTATTAACTAATCAATATATTCAAATCGTCAAGATCATGCACATCATATTGTTGCAATATTCGATATAACGGGAATAATGTATTAATGATTTGATTGATTTGAATCGTCGATGAGTGGAGTTTATGATGAAATGTTATTGGGTCCGCTGTCTATAACTATTATATGTAAATACGCTAGTATAACTACATATGTATTGTAAATCTATATATTGTATATGTATTGTTATGTTCATATATTGTATATATCATATATATTGTAGCTAGCATATGGCGGCTGGATCTGTGTCTACATTGTGATTGTTGCTCGATAAGAATTATTGTTGTTGGCCTATCGACTAGCAATAGGTGTAATTACCATTGTCATACGAGTAATCGAAACAAATAATAAACATATCGTTGTTATCGAATTGCAATCGAATCAATTATCGAATCGAATCTGTTCGAGAGCACGTGTGAGTTCGCTATTTTGAGTTCTTTCTCTTAGTTATGGCTGTGTTTTAATACCGATGCGTGAATGTTGCCCCTCCAAAGCGGATTACCAGATTGGCTAAGTTAAGTTTTGATTAAGTTTAATTATGTTATGTTAACTCTGATGTATGTTAATTATAATTAATTAATTGCTGTTTTTTGTTTCTTTTGTTTTTGTTTTGGTTTCTTTTGATCATCTCTTGTCGATGAAGATTGATTCCAATAAAACCATTAACCCATTTCTTACCATATGGAGTTTCTTTCTTCTCCATTTTGATTGTATTCTCCGGCGTTGGCAATGCCTCCGTTGGCAGTGGTGTGGTCAGCAGGACGACCGTACTGCAGTCCGTACCGCCCCAGCCCATGTCGCAGAAGCAACGGTTCGCGTTTGTGCAGAACTGCAATTGTCATTGGGTGGAAGGGCAGAAAGGCAGAAAGACGTAAGGACATCAAGACATCAAGACATAAAAAACAAATCAAATCAAATATAAAATAATAATCATATTAAAATTGGGGGTATTTGAACAAGGGAATTCTTGTTGTTGATTGTCATTGTTATTGTTATTATTGTTGTTGTTATTGTTGTTGTTGTTGTTTTGCTATTCATTTCGATAAAATATAAACTTACACCACGCTCTGAGCACTCTTGTCCCTGCTTATTCGTTGGGCACTTGGTTTGATCCACATGCGGAAAGAGACTGACGCATGTTTGGTTAAGGCAAATCAAATTATCGCCACATGGTGTACCATCCTTGACCAGGCCATGCTCTGGATAGCTATTGGAGCCTACTTGACCGCTGGTTGCCCTGCGAAAAAGCACACAAAGCACACATACGTGCGTACATTATAGATGCATAACACACAATGAATATCATGAATGCAGAAAAGGCCCCATTCCACCCCACCCAACCCCAACCCGTCCGCCCCATCAAATGCTTGCCCTTCCCCCCAATATACGACGCCACGCACTTGCATTCAAACTCCTGACCCTTGATGGAGATAATTGTGCGCGAATACAGCTGGTCGATCCCATCGTTAACTGGCTGACGTTCACCCTCCTTGCACTGCAGCGTACCGCACTGGACGTTCCTGAGACGTGTAATGAGAGTAAAATGTAAATTTACAGCGTGAGAGGCGCATTATTCAATTCATCATTCCATTATTCATTATTCATATTCACAAGTCTATTCAATATGTCTGCATTCATTGTGCAAACAAAGCGTAAAATCATTCATGCAAAAATATGATTTAAAAAAGCGTAATCGTAATTATGTTAAATACAATATGATATGTTATGAAGTGTATATGCTGTGTATATGGTGAGAGAACGTAATTGTGATTATCGCGTTATCCTTTAAATGAAGCGCACTCACTCTGGCTCGCATTTGATGAACTGATCGTTGGCATCGCGCCCACAGTGACCATTAATGGAACCCTTCGAGTTGAACTGCTCGTAACATTGGCGATCTGCCGCAAAGCCGCCATAGCCCCAAATTGCCTCGCACTGCAGGGTCAATGTTGGGCAATATCCTTGAAAGCAATATCCTGAATGGGAACAACAACAAATAAATTAATAAAAATAGTCTATTATGAGATATAATATGGGAATTTCACCTGAAACACCCGATTTGCTTAGGCCACAGGGCGAACCGTTCTTCTTGTAGATGTCAATGGGACATTGGCCCACCTCGCCGTCGCAATACTCTGGCAAATCGCATTCATTGTGCGAATCGCGGCAGATGAAGTCCTTGGGTCGTAGCTGCGCATAAACACAATTGGATTAGAGTCAAAGTGCAATCATATTTGCCACTGGACATTGGCCACTTGCCAGTTGCCAGTTGCCAATTGCCACATGCCACAAACCACATGCCTTATGCCTCATTCCACATGCATACTTACCCGACATTGGTCGCAACAGGCGCCACTGGCACACTGAGCCTCCGACTTGAGCTTGCATGTGATGCCATCGCAACACGGATCCAGGGAGCACTCCTCGAATGTACCACAGTCGCACTCTTCATCCTCCTCGATAACCTTGTTGCCACAGTTGCGCCGCAACTCGATCTGCAGTAAATAAATCATGAAATTATTATAAATTCTTTTAGATTCGATCTTAGATATGTTGTCATATCTTGGTGGATATAAAAATAAATAAAATAAAAACAAATAAAGCACAAATATTTAAAGGGTATCTCTGAGTCGAGCAAGCTATATATTTTTTTCACTTTTTTCTTTTGCCCACTGATGCAGATAAATCGCATCACAAGTTACCGCATTGACAGATGCGTTTTTCTTTTTTTTTTATTTTTTGTTTTTATCGATTTCTGAAGGGCACAGGGGTATATTTTCCTTATTGACGGGGGGACTGAGAGAAGGGCGGTGCACTGAATCTCACCTCGTTGGGTTTGTTGAGCAAACAAAGCCCATGACCCGTGCGCAATGCGTCAATGTAATCCTTTTTGCTGCATTCCGAAAATTTGTATGGCTGCACATTCTCCTGGCCGACAATTGACTGCGCCATGATGCAGCCGTGCCAATCCCGGCAGAAACATTCCTCACCTGAACAACAACAACAAAAACAAAAACAACAACAAAAACAAGATAAATAACATCAACAAGACAATTTCTACAACAAACAAAATAAAAAAAAAAAAGAAATGAAAGATAAATGGCATTTAAATGCATTTGTTGTATAGATTTCATTCCGGGCAACATATACTCGTATTGTCGTATTGTGTGTATGTATGTATGTCTATGATTGTATATGATTGATTGATTGTAGAAAAAAGGAAATTAACAAAATATTTAACAATATGTTATGTATGTAGTGTAATTTGCACAATTTCTTTGTATTTACGTTTTCTTAGATGAATCTATTTTATTTTTATTTTATTTTTCTTTTTAAAGGTGTATGTACTTACGACCATCATCATGGCCCATGCCAATGTTATGTCCAATCATATGGGCCATTGTGCCCGCCAACAGGTGCGGCTCATACACATTGATATCGACACTGATGCCAACGGCCCGGGGTGTGCAGACCGTTTCCGGCACGGCCATGCCGGCTTCTCCGCCCGCAAACGTCTCGCCGCTGTCCAACGTAAAATGTATGTATTTTATTTTATTGTTGATTTTTTTTTTTTTTTTTTGTGTGTGTGTTGGTATGGGAATGTGGCAAGTACTTACGTTAGCAGCTGTGTGGTATCTCGCTCAATTTGGAATAGATTTCTAGAGGTATAGTCGTTAAAGTTAGATATGGCCTTGCTAATGTCCTTGCTACCATCAATGGCCGCTTGATTTTTACCCCACGTCTCAATGTAAACCACCGAGACACGAGTGTTCAGTGTGCGAAAATACTAAACGATTGGTGGTTGAATGTATTATTTAAAAGATATTGAACATTCATACATATACACACATATGTATGTATATATGTGTATATGTACTATTGTATAATGCACAAGATATAGATAGCATAGCTTACCAGATCGGCTATATTGGCCACCTGTATGGCATCGTGTATCACCTCGGCCCGCGTGCTGCCGTTGCGCTTCTCGAACATGGCCTTATCCACAATAATGGCCGTCTCAATGTATTTGGTCGCCTCACGCACATCCCGTTTATAACGACCCGCCCCATTCGGATGCACCTCATCGACGACTCCGGCGGACAGGTGCTTAGTGCGGCGTGAGAGACGCCAAGAGTCCAAATTGCCAGAGTTGGCACAGCCTTTGTTTGCCTTTGTGCGCGCCTCAAAAATCACATGTGGATGTTTCTATAATAATTTAAATTAAAATGTCAGATTCACACATAATATAATACGTTAGTCTATTGTACATATATTATATAATACAATACAATCTGGATCTAGCCTATGGGATACCCTATAATTTTAAATCAACATAAAAACTAAAGCTAATTTCATACAAATGTTTTCTATGTGTAAAAAGAAAATGCCGAGTTCAATATCTTGTAGGGTTTGTATGTGTATGGTATATGTATGTGTACATACAAACGTACAAATTGACTATATCAGAGTGTATATGAATATTTATTAAAGATAGTTTTTCTTACTGAAAGATCACCGCCGTAGAAGGGATGAATGACAAAGGTCTCGTTGCCAATGTGTATCACCCCGCTGACTCCATTGCAGGTGTGGAAGGCCGCACTGGCGCCGGGATAGTCCTTTACAGTACCGTGGTAGTAGCAATGCTCAATGTCCTGCCAATGAAAACGTGTAAAGCACAAAGCAAACAATTATAATTTGTTTAAAAAAAATTGTTGTGACCTTAGCTAAATTTAACAACAAAACAAAAATAACAAAAATAGAAAAAAACATTTACAGCTAAAATTCATTTGGAGTTAATTTTTTTTTTTTGTCCATTTTATACGATTTCTTTTTTGGGAAAAGTTTTGATTCGTAATTTCCGGTAACCGAGTTTAGAGCATTTCAATTTCCGCAATTTTCATTTATGCACAATGAGTTAAAGATTTCAATTAAAAAAATTAAGAAAAACCGAACACAAAAGTGCCAAATCGAACAGTTAATTCAACTTGAATTGTTTTTCCGCCCATTATAAACATACAATGCTCTCACCAAACAGATTTGAAATCGTTTATTGGCAATTTGTTAACATAATTCGCTTATCCGGCTGTACGATAATTTAGCCAATTTCACCAATTTGGCCAAGTAATGGCTCTACTTTTCGCATCTTTTACTATAATTTGTTTGCTTTTTTTTTGTTTTTTGCTTTTTTATAATCGAATGAAAAGTGATTTTGGCAAGTGAAAAGAAAAAAACACAAAACAACGGTTATTTTCGTGAATGTACTCTCAATTGGCTTTATATTTAAGTTATAGTTATAGTATTGTATTTGTCATTTGTGTGATTATTAAAGTAGAAGTAGTAGTAGTTGAATAAATCAAGGGTTAACTGAATCCTGGAATCCACATGTATTATAATGTCCAATATCCTCAAGAAGTATAATCATATATAAGCACTCTCAATGCCATTTCCGTACGAAAGTGATAATATTGTATTGAAGTTAGTCGTAAATCAATCCAGTCGTTGGTTTCACATTTCTCTGACGAATTTGCAAAATTCCTTACTCTCTTTGGCGGAATTTGTACGAATTTGAAAGAAAAACGAAATCCGGTATGAATCAATGAGTTTCACGGCAAATCAAATTTGGGAATGTACCAAAAAGTAAATAAGGATACAATATGTATGATAAATAAAAAATTTTCTAGCATTCCATGAAAAATACTTTAAGAATTGATCGATGTCAGTCAGCGAAGACCAAACAATCTGCACGAAAATTTTGAGTTTATCCATTTGATTGATTAAATATCTGATTGAATTGGTTTGAAGTGGATGCGTTCATGTTGCTTTGCCTATTTGATTTTGATTGTTTTGATTGATGTCCTCGTCCTTGTTCTTTCACATTTGCCAAGCATTTCACATTTTTCTTTCAAGTTCGTTTTTGTTTTTTCTTATTGTTTTTCCATTTTTCATGAAACTAATTAAAAAGACTTGCGGCGGCGCTCGCCAGGTTCCAATTCTCCTTGGAGAGCGTAGCACGCGCATTATGCTCATCAACGCCCATATCCTTGAGATGCTGTATCTTTGCATCGAGCTCGGGAGACTTAAAAGGCCCGCCAGCATATGCCTGGGTCCAATGCTTAGCCGTCAGTAGGAACAAATCGTGTCTGTTCTTATATTGATAGGCCACCACAATGTCCTGCCAATCATCCGGCTCGGCAGCCGTTAAGAGTCCTTGCATGGCCATCAAAGCAGTGCGCAGCTTCATCGCAGCAGCCCAATGATCCTTCAGTATGTCCATGCGAATGACACCAGTCACTGAAGAAACATTCGGATGCCAGATGCGTGTGATGAAACGCACTTCCGGTGGACTAAACGGATACTTGTCCGGCACTTTAATCTCAAGAATGAATTTACCGCCCTCGTACGGCGTACCTTTCGGCCCAGTTATCTCGCCCCGCAACTCTGTCCAACTATTGTTGACCAATTCCATTTTGATCGGGCATTCACAGTACTCCCCTCCCCTCACGTCCTCCTTGAATTCGCGCTTGATGCGTGCAATATTCGTCATATTCGCCTCGAATGCTGTTTGCACTTCTGTGAGAAAACCAAAAACCGTTTTTGTGTTGTTGTTGTTGTTATTGTAGTCTTTGTTGTTATTGTTTTTTTTTTTTTTGTGGTTGGAGTTTTCTTTTAGCCTAATAACAAGTTGAAACAGTCGTTTTTTTTATATTTCTTTTTATATCTTTTATAACTTTGTTCGAAAGGCTCTAGTATTGATATATTTCTGAAACTTCAACTCACATACATCACAAATATTTGGCATAGAAATCGGGTTGCTTTGATTTCCGATCATTTTGTCACACTGAGTCACAATAATCTGTTTTTCCCCGTTTTCATTTACTTTTCTTTTAAATGTTTAAACAATGTGAAAATCAATTGAAATAAATAAAGAATAAATAAATAAATATAAATATTAAAAACTTATTTCTACATACTAGTATACTTGTATATAGATACATACATTTATCTCGTATATTCAATATACATACAATGAAATATAAATATGTATATACACTTACGTGTCGGTTTCCATCCACCAAATATCCACCGACATGGTAGTGTTTCTGCTGTATGTTGGGTGATAGTAGTTGACTGCAAGAAATTGAAATAAATCGCAGATATTAATGGTAAATTAAATATTTAATTGCTTAGCTTTACTTTTTATTTAAATAATTTATTAAATATTGTACTATTCCGAGGCTACTTACGAGTTTAATTCCAAATCCAATCGGAATTTGTGATTAAAAGCTTTAATGAGCAATGAAGTGCGATGAAAATGTTTCTGAAATTACACAAAAAAATAAATTTAAAAAAAATTAAATATGATAATACATATATTATATATTGTAATTGTTGTTATTTAAAAAGTTCATTGTACATAGATATAGTTAAAAAATTGAGTCTCTCCAGTACCACAATTTTTTATGGTACAAATCCGAATTCAATCTTCAAACCAATTTAAAGTAGTTTCACAACAAATTCAAAAAAAAAAAATTTCAAACTTTGTGAAATTTTTGGCAATTGAAATGCTTAACATACCAATGTCAAACTAGTTTTTGGGACTTAACCTTTTCATTTTCATGCTGATTGAACTGAACTGAAACTAAAAGTGAATTTCCATAAAAAGTTTATCTCTCATTTTTGAATAACTATTTTATTTTTTTTTTTTTTTGTGTTCAAATTTCTTTTATAATATTAATAATATAATTGAATAAAAGTTTATTTGATATATATATATATATGAATATATAAAGTATCATATGTATATGTACATACATATTCCAGGTCAGAATAAGTATATACACGAAATATGCAATAGAAGAATTCTTTGAATTCGAAAGTTAGCCAAAAACTTTGCCAACTTAGTGCAAGCCGTGTTCCAATAATAGACCGACTGCCGTTATTCATATTAATGTACAATAGTATTCACATAAACTCATGAATTCTTTTGTATTCATATTTACCTTTGTTCTACCTCTGCTGAAGCCACTGTCATCGTGTGGGCGTGGGCGTTGTCCCGGCTGGAAAAATGTTAAAGAATAGACAAGAGCAAGAAATAAAAGAAATTTATAAGTTTTTTTTAATGCTTTGAATAGCTGTTAACAAGCACAGACACGTTCAAGGATTCACGAATGGAGTGTCAAAACACATAAGGCGACAAAACCTAAGGACGAAGGCAAAAATTATGGTCAACATCTGAGAAAACTGTATGTTATTGTTAGATAATGTCATTAAATTCGCTTCAATGGCATTCTTCTTCGTATTCTTCTTGTTCATTCGAAAACAATCTTTAATTAAGTTGACTTAATTTTCAATTTAGCTTTAAATTCAAGGTATTTCGTGTTCTTTCCCTTTTTGCAATCTGTGAAAAACGGAATTTTCCAAAAGCGAAACTTTGCTGATTGACTGTACGTGTTTGGGTGTGCGTGGGCAAATTATTGTATATAAGATAAATAATACAACGAATGAATGAATGTATATGTACATATAATACATATTTATGAATATAAAAAAAAGACAAAATAAATAAAATGAATAAATGTGAACATACCATGGAATCTGTTTCGATTTTTCTAGAATTTCTCTTATGCAAATCTTTGCGTACCTTTGGAGGACTAACTTCACGCGTGGATATTCCCATCTTTTCGTGATGACGCAGCTGTACCGGATAAATAATTTGATAATAATGCCCACCGATTCGACGCACAAGCTCCTGATTTTGTCTATACTCTTTGAGCAATCGTTCCACTTCACCTGTAAAAGCATCACATTTATATATGATTATACCTTCTAAATAAATATATTTACTATTATTGTACATACAATCTGAGAAATCTTTTCATCATTTTAATAATTAATAATCAAAATTTAATAATTTAACTAGTTATGTACATTTTTATTGCATTGCATTATTGCTTACCAACAGGGCTTTCTTCATTCCAAAAAGAATCATCTAGTGTATAATCGGCTTCTGAAAATGATAACAATAAATTTAAAATTACTTTTTAGTTCAACAATTACTCAACTCAACTCAATTCAATTCAATTTAATTCAACTCTGTTGAATGTATAAACATTTTAATTTGGTTGGGAAATAATTAAAACGTTAGTTTTATTTACTAGAAAGCATTAAAAACTTTAATGCTCGAATGTTTTGTACTAAAACACAATTAAAAATAAACAAACAACTTTTATGCGGACATGTTATTGCTTTTTTTTTTAATTTTAATTAAGATCCTAATGCAAATAAAGATAATTTAATTTAGGTGAAATAAATTATAATTTTACGAGATGAGCAAATAGCAAGACCTTAAGCCTTACTCTCTGTATCCTGGACAACTTTAAAGTGCATCGAGAGTTGTTCTACTGTATGTAGCCTTTTAAATGTGGAACAGATGAGTTTACTCTTAAAGAACAAAGTCCTTTGCGTTCGGATTACAAGGATGGAAACAGTTAAAAGATTTGTTCGTAAAGTGAAAAGGGTTGCGTCATTTAATTTAAGCTAAAATCTGTGAAAATATATATATATATATATATATATATATATTGTACAGCACATACCAATAAAGGCAAAGAGTGAGCTAACTTAGTTTATTGGACTTTAACCTTCGGATTTGCACGACATCCGGAATACAGAAATACAAGCGATTCGATTACAGGCCAGCCGGAAAAGCTCTTTTCCTCAAGTTCCGGGAAATGTTTGAGCATAATATTTTGTACTTGGGCACAACTTAAGAATACTAATTAAATTCCCAGTGACTACAATTATGTTTTTGCCAATTACAATATTTTAGTAATAATAATGCATACAAATATTCTTATACACTTTTGAAATTTATTATATTATATAACACTCATAATATTCTAATATGATAATAATTATTCGTTCTGGTTACAACTTAAATAAATGTCATGTAATGTATCTGTAATGTATCTGAATTGTATCTATTGACAAGCATTGTATCTGATTGTTGTTATCGCCCACATAATGTTTCAGAATCCAAACGCTTTGCCAGATTTCGAATACAAAGGTAAAGCGTAGGAATTCTAAAACAATACCATGGACAGAATATAAAAATCTTATGCACATTTAATTCAATTTAATTCAATTCAATTCAATTCAAGCGAACATACAAGATTATGAGTGAAACAAGTAAATTTTACGATTAAAATGTGCAAAATGTCACATTTTACTGAGAATTTGATTATGTGGCAAAAAGTATATGTCATATTCGTTTATAACTGGTAATTAATTGCATTAAAACTACAGTAATAATATTATTAAGTAAAGTAAATGTTAGAAAAATGTAACTATGTTAAATACGTTAACCGCGGCCAAATTTAATAAACTTAACTGCCATCAAATAAAGCGCTAATAAATCCTGATGCGACCTTTAGCCTGTTGAAAGTGATTTTATAAATCATTTCAATTTCAATCAAAATTGAATTTATTAAATAAAGATAAATATTATATTATACCATATATAATTTGAGACATAGATACTTGGCATTAAGCAATCAAACTACGAGCAGAGTTAGGACACAACCCAATAATTAAAAGACAAAATGATGTCTTATCAGGATAAGGATATTATTGACATTTATAGCAATAATCAGCATCTGCATCGATGAAGATAAAATACAATAAATGAATACCTGAAAATAATTGGGCAAATTACCATAAATGACGGCCATATGCAAAACGAAGGCAGATGGAAGACATTCAATTGATGTTAGCCAAGGCAAGAGCCAAGAGCTGCAATCAAATCACAAAATGCAATGCAAAATCCGATATCAAACATAATCGAAAACAAATTATAATGTGAGTGCCAACAAATGCAAACATACACATACATTGTAGGTATGTTAAATCGAGTTGAACTTGTAGATGGGCAAACGAATTGTGAAATTGAAATTGAAATTGAAACTCTTGAACGAATCAACGTTAATTGGTTAGCTAACAGCAGCTGGGAATGTATGTTAATTGTCAAAAGACAGCCAAGTTGGGCTCTTGGCTCATAATTTAATTAGCGGCGACCACAGCTTGTACTCGTACTATTGTACTATATATAATACCATAATTCTATCATCCAATGCAGAACAGACAGACAGACCATCAACCTTCAACTACAGAGCAGTTGGCGCGAAATTTGAAACGATGTTAAGCTGCAATTTCAACCCTAAATCTATATAACGCAATAACGGTATTTTTAATAAAAATATTATGCAAAATATTTAAAAAAAACAACATTAGTTGATGCTGACCAAGCGAAAAATACAGTTATCATGTATGTTAATGTTGATACTTGTCTTGTATATTTTCTGGAAACAAATATAGTAATCTATATAGTCTGAAACTGTAGAAACAGGAAAAGAGTATTACAACGCATTGCTTAAAGGACCCATATGTATGTATGTTAACATACCACTTGTAACGAATAGCGATGGTTGGCAGTAAACTTAATAATAACTGGCGCCCAACGTGTGGCAAGTTAATAATAAATAATCCGATTTAGGCACCATGGAAACGAAACGTGGAAATGCATTGCGAAATGTTGGGCGAATCGACTGAAGCGTTGGTATGCTGCCGGATGTCGATAGAAGAGCTGCAGGATTTTAGCTCTACGGACAATGCAAGGACAAACAAAGAATCCGTATCGGAATTTAACAGAGAGCCCCTCGGGCTGTATATGGCACTATAAACATAAATATTATATACGAGTTTAACGCAACAAAATCTCGAATCACTTCGTTGACATGACCAATGAAGTTGACCTGACCTGTGACCTATGCTGACTGAAAAGTAACATAGAATACTTGTTTTTGCTCTGTGCCTTGGAGTGGGGCGAGCGGAGGGGGTGGGGGGGGAGGGGGGATGGTAAGCTAAGACCTAGTTAAAGGCGTTTGCAATTTAAGTTCTCCACTCTAATGTATGCATATAAATTGTAGAATGTATAATAAAACGAGAGACGTGTATAAAATAAAGCCGACTCGCTCAAGGTCGCAGGGCAAATGAAAAAGAAGACATAATCCCAAGCATTTAAAATTCATATAGCGTAGCTGAGGACACTCCATAAACGGAAACTAGCAATGTGGAGCAAGTTGATAATTCTTGAATCAAGTAGACTTGAGAATATTTAACACATTTAATCATTTAACTAAACATACGACACCCATTGAGTTTTCCACCTGAATGAGGATTCGCTGAGGATACTACATACGAGTATATGGTATATGTATATGTATATGTAAGTATGTATGGTATGTGTACTAAGATTCGCACATCATTGCGGCTTAAATCGTATCCTTAAAGGGAGTCCCCATCATTTTGCACTTTGCGCGCCGTCAATATTGAAATTTTGCTAGCAGCGCGAAAAATCTCGTGTTATATTTGCACAATTTGTTTATACTGCGGCTCTCCATTGTTGCATGACATGTGCGCCCGCCCACCACCACCACCACCCTTCAATCACATATTTGGGTCAAATCCCACAAAATGAGCATCAATCAAATGCAAATTGCGCCTTGCGCCTTGCAACTTGATGGTGAGCGTGACATGTGTATCAAATGTGATCCCTAGTGCAGAGCATACCATAGACTCCACTCCATAAATCTTTTATCTTTTATGAAGCCACTGTTTGCCTTTAATAAAATTCTATGACTTTGATTCTCTGGAGTATATATATTCGATATTTCCCCAAATGCATATATATATATATTATTATATTATTTGTATCCATGCAATTTGTAGAATTACCCCGAAACATTTCTTTCTGTGAATTCAATGCATGTCCTGCTACCTTCTGAAGGAGCATATACATACTGCATGCCATATGCTTGGTAAAGTCTTCAAGGACTACTAGCTAACAGCTAACACGAAAAAAAATATTAAAAAGGCCAATGAAATGAAGTTGAAATCTTGAATTGGGAATAACAAAAAAAAGAAAAAGTCAAATACCCCCAATACTTCTAGATGGATTGTACTCTACTCGTAAGATTATTAAACTATAATATAAAACCTAATCAAGAAGACGTTAATTACTCAGAATGTTGATTAAGTTATAAATAAATGTTATTGAAAACAATAAAAATAAAAACATTGCCGATTAACGATTGGAATACATATGTTTCTGACATTTTCAAATAAAAAAAAAGTAAATGCACATAAATAGAAAATGCCCAGATTATTTATCGTATATGTTAGTATATATAATATATACTGGTATATGGATATTGAATATTTAATTTTTGATGGTGCATGTGGCTTAGGCTAGATTATGGTATATAGTATATAATATATAATGTGTGGACGATTTAAGCACTTACCACCAGCGGAGTGGACCAAGGCACAAAGCTGGGCTATGATGGCGGTCAAAAAGGCGACTGTTATCCACATGACGGCGGTTGCACTAACGTGGTGGGCCTTGGCCTTGGCACTCTCCTGACCAAAAGGTAATTTTTTTGAATGCCTTCTGGTAAGCTCTCCTACGAGTATTTGGCCTTGTTGCACATGCACATGCACACACACACACTCACACTCATACACACACGCACGCGCACACAGACACACCGCAATCTCACTCACATACGATTGTCGCAATTGCTTTCAAGCTCCAAGAAATCTTCTTCTTCCCTGCTGTTATTAATGGCTCTAAATCTTCTATGTATATTTCTACGTGTATTTAGCTTGATATTCCACAGTAGTTCGTGAAATGGGCTAAGGCTGACTGGGCTGACGTTCTGACTGCGGCGGATGCTGGCGCTGACGCTGACGCTGACACTGACGCTGCTTCTGATACTGATTCTGATACTGATTCTGATGCTGTTGCCGAGGCTGTTGCTGATGCTGATGCTATGGCTGTGACTTTAACTGTGACTGTGACTGTGGCTTTGGCTGTACCTGAAGCAGAGGCTATGGCTGAGGCAGAGGTTGTCTTATATGGCAGTGGCGGGCAGACGTCTCCGGCTATGGCTGGGCTGTTGTCGGTGTGCAGGTCAAGTTGAGATTGCGGCATCATTTCGCGCTACACAGTTGACTTGCTGCCCCGCTTTCCTACTACTGCTGCGCCGCCCCCTTGCTTCCCCTTTATGGTTAGCACTTGTTTTAAAATCACTTCTTTTTTTTCACAAAACAAAAAGGCAAAAAAAATATATAAATATATAATAATATATTTACAAAAACATATATATATATATGTATATATATTCAGTTTTCAAACACTTTTCACCATCACAGTATAAAAAAAATATATATACTTAAATTTATATTTATATTTATATTAATATTTATATTTATGTTTATATTAATATTTATATTTATATTAATATTTATTTATTCTTTTATGCTGCTCGCCTCACTAAAACTTGTTACAATCGCCCGCCGATGAAGGCCATGAGCGTGAAGCTGTTGCAGTTGTATATCAGACGAAATTGACCTGGAAATATAGACATCAATATAATTAATTAGTTCAAGTATTTAACATGGACACATACAATGACTGTTAATTAAGAAACAGAAATTCTTTTGAAATCTATAAATATTCTAATATTGAAATATTTGAAATGGAAGAAAGCAAGTTCTCATGGTTGGCATCACTTACGAATTGTTTTGTTTTTTTTTGTTTTTCCTTTTTCGAAAAATGGCATTTTTATTTAAATAAGTTCCGATATGACATTTATTTATTACGTACGAGTATACGCAATCTATTGTTCTGCAATGTATTGTCCCGGGAAAACATGCTACCCAATCACTGCTACCCAATCACGACTAAGCCACCGGCACGACCCAAACTAACTACAGATGCCCGTCGATGTAGCTCGGTTCGCTGTCAGAGCACCATTGGCACAGTGGTCAAAGGGCGCCAATATGTGGCCAAAATTAGATTAATTCATTTGTCGTTAATTAAGAATCAAACAAATCACAAATTTTCTGCTCAAAGTGCATTCCCTAATCGTTTTAGGGTTCGGCCTTATTCGAATTTGAATATTAACGAGAGGGGTTCGTATTATTTATCAAATATTTAAATATACATATTTTTTAATCATGACTTATCCCATTGTAAATAGCCTAATTAGCCAAGGGCAGTCATAAAGAGGTCATAGTTAAATCACAGCAACAAATGCAATGACAAGCTTGAACCGCTTAAATAATTAATTGCCGCGACCCCCATATGAACGGATGGATAGACGGCTAGCCAGCCGAAGGGTGTAAAGGGTGTGGCATTCAGTGGGTGGGTGCTGGGGGTGCTGTGGGTGCTGGGCGGACGGAATACAGATAAACAGCGAAATGTGACGCGAAATGTCCCTGGAACAATGCCACCTGTATGGTATATGGTATATGGTATATGGTATATGGTATATGGTATATGGTATATGGTATATGGTATATGGTATATGGT